>CM031242.1:990702599-990928374 GCA_018340775.1 Taxus wallichiana var. yunnanensis
GCTTTTGATACAACCTGTGGTCGTGGCTCAGGCTCAACATTATTCGTAAGAGGACTAGTGTTTGTTCTCAAGATTGGCACTTTACTAGTAAAACATGCTTCAACACCGTAGTGCCCACTTCCCTTTGACACCATTTTTGTTTTGTTGTTTTCGAGACTGATTACTTCACTTATGGATTATTATGGCTTCTTGATTTATCATGCTAGTAGATATCATAGACATTGGGTATGTTATTGATTTGATCTTTATATGATGCATATGGTTTACTGGTGGACATTTGATGATGATATTTGTATACTTTTGATAGGGTTATTTATCTTTAATTATGACATGTGATATGTTTAATCATATTGAGTAGAACTTGATAATTTGACTAATGTGATGATCGTTTTGACATAAATGAAATGTGGAATAGAAATGTGCTAGAAAGTGTAAGTGATATCGTACTTGCATAGATGATAGTAAATCATGTGTCGTTTATTTTAGATTATATTGTATATTTGGCATGAATGTTTTAATGCGGCCAACAGGCCGAAGGAGGTATTTTCTGTTCTGCAGGTATATTATATTCACAACAATATTGGGGAGTGGAGACCAACCACATCGGAATTCGAGAAGAATCCAACTAAGGTCACTGTACGTCGGAAAAGCGACAGGTGAGCGTGAGAATCTACAAGTGACTCTTCCGCGTACCCGACCTCTCGAGGTCGTGCCGAGACAGCCGGTGGGGGTAGAATATGCAGACAAACTAGTTAGGCAATCTAATGTCTTCGACACGCACTAGTGGAATTTACGAATCTAAGGCAAAGAAGGCCCTTCTAACTTGGACTGGTGTGATAGATCGATCAGCGAGGATGACTGCTCGAAGGCTCCAATCAATATCGAGCTCTGGCGTGATTCGATCTATGGGTTGCGGAATACGTGGAAAATGACCTGGGATTGTTTCGTGTATATCTCCCGATAAGGTCATATAGTGGATGATGAATACAATCGATTCTACGGATGATTTTCTGGCCTAGTCCAGAATTCCCTAGCTTCGTTAGCCGTTGTATCTAGTAAAGACAGTTGTTCGATGATGATAGGTGGAAGTGGAGTGGACCTAAATACCAAGGTGCGTAGGCTAGCGTCTATATCGGATTGACCTGTGGATTCGTTGGGCTGTGGGATCTATGGATCACAACCATATACTCTTGGTTGTTGCGGTCCTGTTATGGTCATACGCGGGATCAAGTTCTAATCCCTAGTATCCAGTAATCGTATGCTTTCTCAGCTTCTATGTTTAAAACCAATAGTTGTGCAATCTTCTCAGAATACCTTACAGGCGTTCTCGCAACCTGGATTCTTAAGCTGGTATCTATATCTACGAGGGTGTCTCCAGTGTCTGGCTGTGGAACTAGAGGATCACACCCGAATGTTTGTTCTCTTTCAAACCTTTCTACAGTCATGTGGATGTTTTCCTAGGGTAATCTGTAGTTTGGTGACTTGACCAAAACGCATGTGCTTGGTCGTCTTCTATGTTTAATCCTCTTAACTGAGAACTGATCAGTTGTAAATCTGTGGTTGTTTGGAATACTTGTATCCTGAGATTTTGGTCAATATCAGTTATTGCCGCTATGAGATTGGGCTGAGGCACGATTGGCTCAAAAATGTATTCCCTGGGCTCCCTAGGTCCCGTAATTGTCATGCAAAAGCAGTAATAAAACAAACTATAATAAAGTGAAATCTAAGTATACTTCTAGCATATATGACTTCTTTTTGTATTTTCTGATGATTTAAATGAATTTAAGAAAG
Organism: Taxus wallichiana var. yunnanensis; assembly: GCA_018340775.1. Lineage (NCBI taxonomy): Eukaryota > Viridiplantae > Streptophyta > Pinopsida > Cupressales > Taxaceae > Taxus > Taxus wallichiana. The sequence goes on from CM031242.1 coordinate 990,704,391, forward strand.
CAACTATTTAAAATATTTAGAATTGACAACTAAACTAATAACTTAAAACAAACAAGATAACCGAGTGTGGTTATTTGTCTGTGTAATTTTGTATATCTATTCTAAACAATGAAATAACTAATCTATTAGCAAGATTCTTGACCCTACCTCAGAAGTGAGGAGTGAATCATAGTTTCTCAGAAACTATCAATCCCCATAGCTTCCCGGCAATATCGAGAATAAAATTAACTAAAATAAAGCGATTAACTACTCTGTTTGATATGGTTCTAACTAAAACTTTGAAAGTTTAAAACCTGGATTTCGCAGAACAGTGGCGAATCCGATGGTGTGTGTGATCTTGTCCCCTCAGTATGATCTCTTCGTTCTTTGTGTTCACGTAGATCCAGAAAAGCGTGTAATGCTTGCATCAATAGGAATAGGTGTTTGGAACAAGGGACAACCTTCAGAATGCAGATAGAATAGAACGCGGATAGGAGAGGGATAGCGCAAGAGTACAGAGCTTGGCTTATGCAATTCCTAGCGGGATCTACTGCGAATCGTGCAACAAAATGCGTCCAGAACCTGAAACTATCCTGTATGAAGAGCAAAACCTGCAACTTTAATGGCTTCCTAAGCTATTCTACTCTAATGGATTAGATAAAACAACAGCGCTGCCTGCACAAGATGGGTCTATGGCTTACCAACAGCTGAGCAATTTAACAAAAGATGCAAGTGAATTCAAGCTATGGCTTCTAAACAAGCTAACTAACTAAAACACTAAAATGAGGGAATGAGAGCAAAGATCAAACTTCAAAATCCAGCCAAGCTTCAGACCAAAAACTCCAGACCATGGGTGAAACAACAACATTACTGCACAAGATGGATATGTGGCTTACCGACAGCTGAACAATACTAACCAAGTATGAAATGAACTATGCTATCAATCCTAAGCAAGCTGACAGACCAAACCACTGAAAATCAGAAGACTCTAACAAAAAATGGTGGCCCTTTTGCCTCAGCACAAGCTATGCATTTATAGGAATTCAAACATCCAAGAACCAAAACCAAATTGAACTCCTAAACAATAAACAAAGGAAAAACACTATTCCAGGGGACCAAAAACATAAATGCATGCTCAAGTCGGCAAAGAAAAGCTGGTGAAACATGATATTTCACACGAGTCACGTCAAAAGAGCGTTCTAGGAAAAATGCACACACATGCCGCCGCCGCTTTGAGCAGGTATGGCGGTTACAGGACCGCCGCCCTGTTCAGGGCGGCGGTCACGAGACCGCCTGCCCGCAAGGCGGCGGTTTCGTCACTGAAGGTCAAGAGGCCAAGGAAAGGGAAAAAGGGGAAAACAAAGGGCGTTGGGGCTAAGCGGGGCACGCGGGATGTTAACGCATACTCCGAGGGCTTTTTGGATCCCGAACACCTTGCGAGGAGATCTGTATCATCATCGGGGCACTTGTTACACTGTTCTGGCAGTACAGTACCTTACAATTTTGGGTACGTACATATTGCCCCCTCGGAGAAGCGTTTTAGCCATGAAGAGGCATAAAACGTTGGGTCCGAGTATGGCAGTCCCGAAATGGGGAGTTAGAAGCTATACCTTACTCGTCCGTGTGTCGAAATGACGCCATCCAAAATTCCCGCTACCTGCAAAATGAAAAGAGAACTCAAGTGCAGATAGATACAATAATTTGGAAGATACACGCTAAAATAATAGGGAAGGAGAACGTACCATTCGTGCGGGGATAGAAACTTACCTCCATCAGCGCTCCAAACCTACGAAAAAGTCACTTTAAAATGAAATAGAATGATATATATATGAAAGTGGGCCCATTTTCCTATTCATTTGCGCGAGTCGATTTGATTGATTTTGAGCTCTGGGACCCACGGTGACGGTTTCTCGCGTGAATAGAGTCAAAACGTCCGCAGTGAGATCGTGAGCATGCCTCCACGTGCGGAACACCGCCCCGCCAGATCACAGGTTGGTTTTCCTCAATTTTGTGTTTTTCCCCCTTTAAATTTGAAATGGCAAATTCTTTGCAATGGGGGGGTTATTTTTGAAAATGTTAGGTTCAAAAGGTCCATCTAGGGGGGGCGCCTACTGGGTAGGCTTTGTTTTTAGTTAAAATGGTCTATTTTTACATTTTTGGGCTTTTTGGGGTTAACAACCCGCGCGGGTTTTCGGACCGCGACCGCCGCCGCCGGCAAGCGGCGGGCACGACCGCGCCCGATCGGGCGGCGGTTACAGTTACATGACCGCCACCTTTAAGGCGGCGGTTACAAAACCGCCCCTCTGCTCAGGGCGGCGGTTTTGCACAGAATGCAAAAGGAACCTATTTTGGAGACTGTACTTGTACTTTTATCATTTCTATATGCTTTTATGACTCTCTCGATATTGATTAGATACTAACTTGCTCTGTTTTGTGTGTTTTGGTTGTATGCAGGCGAGAGCAGAGTATATCAGATGGAGCCGAGAGAGAGAGTGTGATTGGCTCTCCGGGGTATTGGATGCCCTTTCTCAGGATGAGGAGGATACATTACAGAGGGCCGACATATTGCGTATATCACGCGTGCCCCATGTCACACCATCCAGTCACATACTTTGTGACTTGTTTTCATATTGGGATGCAGATCGGAACACTTTCCGATTGCCAGGGGTCCGTGGTGAGTGGACCATCACTTTGGAGGATGTCTACCGTATCCTGGGGGTCCCGATCATCGGGAGGAGACTCACACTGGAGACGGCAGGGTCTCGAGCACAGATTGCATAGTGGGCAGGCTACATGGGGGATGCAGCCATCTCTACGGGGTCGAAGAAGGGAGTGAGAGTTCGATCGATTCCTTCTTTGCCCATCCCCGTATTTCGACAGGCTATCATGGGGATCCTTGCCTCGAGGCTGATCGGGGACAAGGGAGGAGATACTTTACTATACTGCTGGGCCCCCATCATTGCACAGATAGAGGGGCATGGCCGGATATATGCCCAGGGTGCGAGATATGCAGGGACCACCTACCATGACTTATACGGGGTGGTCCGTTTGCGAGGGACGATCATTGAGCCACCCGACTCTAGTCATGAGTTGGGTGTACGAGCATTTTATTCCTTATGGCAGAGGGGTAGAGGTGGCAGACCCAGGGGCTGTGAGGGCAGCTAGATGGTCAGATATGTCGGTGCTTAGAGCACCTCACCAGCCAGTTGCCTCCCTTACCACAGTAGATATGGAGGCGACGCCGTACCGGCTTATGGCCAGCATATGGGGTGAGGAGACCCTTACATTGATCTCCTGCTCCACCACAGGGCAGCTTATCGACCGCGCGTGGGGGTGGAGTACACCCTTTTGCGCGAGTTCCTCGTGATTCGGCCTTCCATATGCGGGCATGCTTCCCCCAGCGGCACCAGTTTATAGATCAGTCCGCGAGGCTAGAGGGGGGCCTAGAGGCCGTGGTTGGACAGTGATCACTCCTGGCACTCCCATTGCAGCCAGGAGGGTAGTTCGGGCTAGAGGGAGAGCCGGTGCACCCCGGCACCTTTGCTTCAGATTGCTGTGGGTCCTGCTCATAGCAGCGATGACCCCATAGATATTGACTCCGATTCTGAGGAGTTTACAGAGGGAGGGTCAGAGGAGCAGACGGATGATAGCGATCCTGAGTGGCATGACACTCAGGATATTTTACAGGTAGAGAGGGCCGAGCAGAGTGCAGAGAGAGAGACTCTAGCTTCAGAGGAGCCACTCTCCCAGGGCCATGGTGGAGAGGATGAGTCAGTTGCGGGGCGTCATGTTGCTCCTACTACAGGAGCAGCCCCTCAGTCGGCAGCGGCATCTGCGGCGGGTGCTGGCCCCAGCGACCCATCTTGGAGGCCCGGTGATCCGAGTAAGTTATCCTCTCATCTTTTCAATGTTTGTTTAATTTAGGATTTTTAATTGCTATCTCTCCTTATGTTTTGATATTGTATCTTTTAGTCTCTTGCCTAGTTTCTAATTCATTTTTTCTTCTTTGTTTTAAGAGATTGTTGACGAGTGGTGGGATCTAATCCACAGGGTATGCACTGATTCTCTGATGATCCCTATGGATAAGACCCGTGCGGAGCTATCTGTAGATGCCGGGGAGCCTTCAGCAGCCGGTAGGCATACTGACGTCTTCGCTCCCATTTGGCATGTGGCCAGGATGGTGTCGACTCTCCGTACAGAGTTGGCAGGCTATAGGACAGCCGAGCATCTTATGAGGAGCCATTCTCGTGGCGAGACCGCGGCTGCCCCTCGGGATCCTGAGCCTTTCATGCATTCAGAGCACCGGCATAGCCGGAGCCCTAGGCGAGGGTGCGCACCTTCAGAGGGGTCGCGTAGGGGTTGAGAGACTACTTGGCTCCTATGCGTTTTGTACTATAGATTCTTTTGTATATCACGGAGCTCTTTGAGTGTTTTGACCATGCCTAGAGCATGATGGCATTGTATATAAACATTGATTACTTATATATATGCATTCGTTTTTGGATCAAAACTTGTCACCTTTGGTGTTTCCCTTTCATTTCAGTTTCCTCGTGTATACTACGATGTATGTTTTATATGCTTTTTTATATGTATGCAATGGAGAACATATGATACAAATGCTTGCTTTCTTTTTGTGTTTCATGATGCTGATACATGATATTGTAGATATATTGTGATCTTAAATCTTAGCTTCTGTGAGCAATTTGGATACCTCATGTTTGTTTTGGCAAAGTGATGAAAATAACCAATATGATGAACAGATTAACTTGCCCCGCTCCTAACTCCACGCAACTAGTAAGATGCGAGGGCTCATCACCAAGAGCCAAGAAGGGCACAAGTTATGAAATATGGTGAAATGATAGTGATGAAAGACAGACGAAGCTTTGGTGGAACCAAATTGAAAACCACAAGCTTACTCCACCCGAATGACTTCATAGTTTTGGGTGCAACTTGCTTTGTGGTTTATCCAGACTTAGACCGTAGATGGCCACATAGTAGACAAAATCTGGGTTTTTAGGATTTTAACTCTCTTGGAATTTTGAACATCTGATTCATTCATTTTTGACTCAAAGTTTGAATAGTTTGTTTATGACCTTTTAACGTTTGCATTGTCTAGAGGACCCCCTACACTTTGCCCCATGCTACCTGTAAGAAGCATGGGTTTATCACCATGGGCAAGGCATAGGCGAGTAAGGGCATTTCCATCCTTTCCCAACCCTACGTCACTAGTAAGAGACGCAAGCTCATCACCGAAGGTTGGTGGGGCAAGGAAATGTGTAAAAATAAAATTTTCTGTTTTAATCACTTTTTGACTTGTCTTTTTGAGTAAAATGTCAGTATATGCTTATTTCCAAAGAGATGTGTATATGGGATAGATGTGACACCATGAAGCTTCTAGAACAGACCATAGGCAAGACACCTATCCTAAGAAGAAATCAAAGCGAGAACAAACTTGCAGATCTTGGTATGGTTACCGTTAAGACTTCGTCATGTTTGATTTTATTTGATAAAAGATTCTGAAGTGATTGATGATATCGTGAAAATGGAGAGATATGATTAGAAAGTTTTGTGCCAACAACATCATGAGTTTGTAATGAATTACTTTGAGAATAGATTCCTTGATCACAATTTGTGTAAGAACAAGTGGACAAAATGATCTAAATCTATATGAAGATGCAATGTAGATAGTTATACAAGCAGTGCTAGCTGCTTATGCGTAGAAACGTTTGAGGTGCAGGGAATTGACTGTTTCACCAAATTCCTCACCTTCTAGCGTGCATAAGAGGTATGCACCATTCCCGTAGTCTTTTGTGACTCGGTATGGGCCCAACCATTTGGGCCGGAATTTCCTTCCTTCGCTGGTCTTCTTGTCGATCCGGCTGTCTAGTCTTAGAACTAGATCACCTTCGTATATATCGCGTTCATAAACCTTCTTGTTATACTGCCAGCACATTCGGTCAGCATAAGCTCTATGCCGCTGTTCAACATCTAACCTAGTTTCATCTAGGCTTTCTAATTGGGAAAGACGTGCTTCTCTGTAAGCGTCTTCATCTATGGATGGTAATGGGAAGTCGTCCTTAGGACATGCTTTGTTGATATCTCGAAAATCTATGCAGATGCGTATCTTTCCATTCTTCTTGAGAACGGGAATGATGTTAGATACCCATTGGGAGTAGTCAACTGGCTTGATGAATCCTACCTGAAGGAGTTTTATTACTTCCTCTTTTACCATGAGAGCTACTTTGGGCTTCATGGGTCTTGATTTTTGTTTTATTGGCTTTGCATCTGATCTAGTGACGAGGTTGTGCACCGCAATGTGGGGTGCGACTCCCGTCATCTCCTTGTAATTAAATTCAAACGCCTTCATAAAGTCATTGCTAAGCTCCTAAACTACCTCGTAAGATGTTCTTTGAGGATCTGAGTATGTATTTCCACCTCTTATGATGTTAACGAAGATCCTAGTTTTAAGATTTTCGGTTCATCTTCCGTTCCGATGTTGACATCAATCGTTTCTTCGATCAAAGAGGCGTTACCCTCTTCGAACTCAGGTGGTGCTGGAGGTAAATCTAGATCATCCCCATTTTCTATTGCGTATATGCTAGGCTCCGTTTGTGAGGGAAGATCCGTTACGGGATTTCTGAAGTAGGAAGACGAATGTGGAATCAGGGATAAATCTAGCATGTGATAGGAGAGATGTAGTGCTGCATAGGCATTTAAGTAATCCAAAGTAGCCGCATCATTTCCAACATGGTCTAGGATGGTAGATTCACTTCCGCTAAAAAGAGGATTTGTCATTGTTTTTATTAATGGTTCGTCACGAATGGATACTGTGAAGTGAGTATCTTCTAGCTCATTGCTTGGAGTAAAACGTGATGCTGAGGTTGCTATTGAATCGGCGAGAAGATTTTTCTCTCGCGGGATCGCTTCAATGGATATGAAGTTAAACGCCTTGCTTAAATCTAATACAACATTTTTGTAGAGTTGTAAATGTTCGGCTTTAGTTTCATATACTTCAGAAACTTGGTTTGTTACTAATTGCGAGTCTCCAAAGACTCTGATGTTATTAATACCAATTATTTTGGCTAAGGTAAGGCCAAGGAGGAGGGCTTCGTACTCAGTGCCGTTGTTTGTGCATTCAAAGTTTAACTTAAAAGAGAATGGGAGGACCTTCTCCTCGGGCGAAGTAAGAATTATACCTGCCCCCGCTCCATAACGACATTTAGCTCCATCGAAATGGAGAGTCCAATACTTAGCCGGGAGTGTAGATGTTGGGGCATCTGCTGCGTTTGCACACTCTACTTCTACCATACAGAGATCTTTTGCTGGCAAGGAACCAACACCTAGGGAAAATCCCATGCCTACTGAATCGAATGGTAAGAACATGGGTGAATCTTGTTCTATTAATTCAACGATTTTTGAGTAGTCCCTAATGATCTTGTTTCTTTAGTTTTACCTTTAGGGGTTGGAATTGTTTTGGCTATGCTGGTAGTTTCAAGATCCGTCGTAGGTATCAACTTTTCCTCTGGCTTTGGGTCAGAGGGTTTATTAAGTTGGTTTGTTGGAAGTTCAAATTCTGAGTGCACCCCTGGTCTTTTCTTTAAATCAGCTAGGTGCAAATCAAAAGGTTTTGGATCGCCTTTGGCTACAAATACCTTTCCCAGATGTAAGAATCTTACTTCTTGAAATAGTGTGGAAGGGATTGCCTTCATTCGATGTATCCAAGGTCGGCCGAGGATCATATTATAGTTAGTTTCCCGATCTATAATATAAAACTCAGTCAAGATGGTTTTGGGCCCTAAGGTGACCGGCAGTATTATAGTTCCTATCGAAGTGGCTTTAAGGCTATCATAGCCTCTCAAGGTATTTCGTGTAGTGGAACAATTTGTTTCTCCATATCCAAGTTTTGAGGAAAGAGAAAGGGACTATGTTAACTGCGGCCCCATCGTCAACCATTTCCCATTTTACATAGTTATTATAAACCCACACTTGCAAGTGTAAGGCTGGGTCACCTCGGCGTGCGATCTCAGCATCTGTGGGCATTTTACTTATTTCGAAGATGAATTCGACATCCTTGTCCGGCTGCCCCGGAGGGTGGATATCAAAATCTACGTGATTTACTTGTGTTTCGGGAGGTGGAGTGATGTTAATTAGATGGCCTAGACCTAATGCTTCTAAAAGAGTAGCTCTGTGAGGGGGAGAGTTCTTTAGTAAGTCCAAAAATGAAATGTGTGAAAAGGTCTTTGTTAGGTCACTAATTAAATCATAGGCACCGATGGGTTTTTCAACTATTTGCTGACTCTTATCTGTCTCTGGCAGATGACTTGGGCTCGGTTGAGAGAAATACTCTCGTGTTCTTGTTATAGCTTCGATAGGTAGTTCAACGTCTAATTCTACCAAACTGACTATCTTAGGTCTCGGTTGAGCTCCCAACTATGGTGCAACTGACGGATTTAATGAAGTCGAGGCTTCATGGTCATTGTTTCCCGTCACTACACCTTTGTTTGTTCGGTTGGATTCAGCCTATTGCTGTCATGATTTGGGAGCGGATCATTAAAGATCTTGAGGGGAGCATTCTGAGGAGAAACTGCCCCTGCGAGAGTATTTGGTGATGATGAGACGGGATCCGCCAAAAACAGGTCTGTGAAGAACTGTCTTTGTTCTTCTGGCAAGCGTTGCATAAATTTATTATAGTCACGGCACGTTCTAGTATCGTGACCCCGAATTTTATGGAAACCACAATAAGAATTGGGGTTATAATTCTCGTTTTGTTGGTTTGGTGTGTATTGTGGCCTAAAATTCCGATCAAACTGTTGCCTATTAGGACCAAAGTTTTGGAATTGTTGTTTCTGGTTTTGATTTTGGTTTTGGTAACCAAATGAGTTTTGGCTTGGCCCTTGTATGGGATTTCACCGTTGTTGTTGTTGTTGTTGTGGATGGTTAAAATCCACTGTATTGATTGTCGGGGTAAAGTTGTTGTTTCGTTGGTTATTTGTTTGTGATGGAGCATTAACAACATTTACCCTCTTGGGCTGGTCGGTTACCCCATCCGTTGTTACCCCACGATTTTTGTTAAGGATTTTGGGTCCTTGATTGACATTTGTGGTAGTTGTAGTGTTTTGAGTGGAGGTGATTAACCTCCCATTTGTTCCATATGTCTTACGACCACTATCTATCGCTGCTTGATCTATTCACAGAGCGCTCTCAAGTACTTCATCATAAGTCCTTAGTGGGAACTTCTGGACTTCTTCCTTCACTTCTCTACTGAGAGAATGAAGGAATAAATCACATAGTTCCATCTGATCCATGTTTGGAGCACTTGCTGATGAATAAAGAACTGTACGCCACCTCTGGATGAAATGGGTGACAGATTCGTTGTGTTCTTGTTTGATATGCAAGAATTCCCTGATTCCTGTTCTTAACAGTTTGTTCATGTCGAAGGCTTTGATGAACTCTGACACGAGTTGTTTAAATGAATGTATGGAAGCCTCAGGTATTCTATAATACCAATCGAGAGCAATGCCTTCCAGTGTTTTGGGGAATATTTTAGCAACAACCCCATCCCATGGGAGTAATTCCCGAATGGCTGTAGCGTAAGCTTTGATATGCGCGTTTGGATCTCCCTCACCCTTGAACTTGGGAAAATCAGGGAGAGGTCTTGGAAGCATGACGCTTCGTATGGTGAAGTCTAAGGGTTCCTTTAGATATTCTGAATAAGTCCCTATCGCATAGCTTTCGACCATTGATGGTGGTTGCTGAGGGAGTGGTGGTGGGATAGGTTGTTGATACGGTGCAACGTATGTGTTGGCAGGGGCATAGGGAGGTCCCTGCGTTTGAGCAAACATGCCGGGAGAGGAGAACATATCTCCTTGTGGTGATTTAGAGTATATGTTTAAGTAGGATGGGGTATTGTCAAGGAACGGACTGTTCGACACTAGACCGGGAGGAATTGTGTTAGAGATGATAGGCCTTGTTGGCGTTTGTTGTGGATATTGAGGAGGCATGCCTAACGTGCCTACTCCCGTAAGGAGATCTACCTGGCCAGAGTGGTATGGAGGATTGGAACTTCCTGTTTGTATGAACGGAGAATTGTGACTTGCTTGAGCCAGTTCTAACCCTCTCACTCTTTCTACTAACGTTGAAATGACTTCATTTGGTGAAGTCACGGTACTTTGCCTGAGCGGCGTTTGTTGTATACCTTGGTGTTGTAAAGGTACGTGATATCCTGTCATAAACTGATCGCTATCTTGCCAAGTTTCTCCAAGAATATTTCCTGTATGCAGTGGCATAGAGGTATTTTCTTGAAAAGAGATTTCGGGTTGTATTTGTAAACCTCCTACAGGTGGGTACATTCCCCGAGAGCGTTGTTCACTCCTAGGATAACGTATTGATTTTCCATCATCTAAGACCAGGTATGGATCTGATTGCCTACTAACTTGTGGTCTGAGTAGCATTTGAGGAGACGAACCAGATTCTCCAGTAAACGTCATATTGTTCGAACCTGAAGGCTCTGTTTGTTGGGTTCGAGGGGGTTGATCTAACTCCTCAGTTTGAAAAGACGAACTATATCTGATTCTTGGGGTTTGTGTTGACAACTGATTAGTTGAATAGTTGTCACCCCATACTGAGAGCGAGGGTGATGATTGCCTATTCTGTTGGGCGTAGTATGCCTCAAGACCAAGAAGTCTGCAATATGCATGAATCTGACATATTCGGGGGTATATGAATACCATGAGAATTATGGGAAGGAGCGAAGGTGATTTGTGAAAGGAAACGTGATATTATGACTCTGGATGAGAAAGTAGGAAGTTTTACGTCAGCTTCACTAATTTCGTTTGTTTCACGTCGGGTTCACCAATTTTGTTGGTGAAACTGATGTGAATGCTAATGAGGTACAGAAGGTGAAACAGTTGTTTGTTTCATGTTGGGTTCACCAATTTTGTTGGTGAAAATGATATGAATGCTAATGAGGTATAGAAGGTGAAACAGTTGTTTGTTTCACGTCGGGTTCACCAATTTTGTTGGTGAAACTAATGTGAATGCTAATGAGGTACAGAAGGTGAAACAATTGTTTGTTTCACGTCGTGTTCACCAATTTTGTACACCGGAAAAGTGACAGGCAAATGTGAGAATCTACAAGTGACTCTTCCATGTACCCAACCTCTCGAGGTCGTCTTTGAAAGCCGGTGGGGGTAGAATATGTAGACAAACTAGTTAGGCGTCTAATGTCTTCGACACGCACTAGTGGAATTGTGAATCTAAGGCAAAGAAGGCCCTTCTAACTTGGTGGTGTGATAGATCGATCGGTGAGGATGACTGCTCGAAGGCTCAATCAATATCGAGCTCGGCGTGATTCGATCTATGGGTGCGGAATACGTGGAAAATGACCTCGGGATTGTTTCGTGTATATCTCCGATAAGGTCATATAGTGGATGATTAATACAATCGATTCTATGGACGATTTTTTCGGCCTAGTCCGAAATTCCCTAGCCGTTAGCTTGTTGTATCTAGTAAAGATAGTTGTTCGATGATGATAGGTGGAAGTGGAGTGGACCTAAATACCAAGGTGCGTAGGCTAGCGTCTATATCGGATTGACCTGTGGATTCGTTGGGCTGTGGGATCTGTGGATCACAACCATATACTCTTGGTTGTTGCGGTCCTGTTATGGTCATACGCGGGATCAAGTTCTAATCCCTAGTATCCAGTAATCGTATGCTTTCTCAGCTTCTATGTTTAAAACCAATAGTTGTGCAATCTTCTCAGAATACCTTACAGGCGTTCTCGCAACCTGGATTCTTAAGCTGGTATCTATATCTACGAGGGTGTCTCCAGCATCTGGTTGTGGAACTAGAGGATCACACCCGAATGTTTGTTCTCTTTCAAACCTTTCTACAGTCATGTGGATGTTTTCCTAGGGTAATCTGTAGTTTGACTGACTTGACCAAAACGCATGTGCTTGGTCGTCTTCTATGTTTAATCCTCTTAACTGAGAACTGATCAGTTGTAAATCTGTGGTTGTTCGGAATACTTGTATCCTGAGATTTTGGTCAATGTCAGTTATTGCTGCTATGAGATTGGGCTGAGGCACGATTGGCTCAAAAATGTATTCCCTGGGCTCCCTAGGTCCCGTAATTGTCATGCAAAAGCAGTAATAAAAAAAACCATGATAAAGTGAAATCTAAGTATACTTCTAGCATATATGACTTCTTTTTGTATTTTCTGATGATTTAAATGAATTTAAGAAAGCAGCTATTTAAAATATTTAGAATTGACAACTAAACTAATAACTTAAAACAAACAAGATAACCGAGTGTGGTTATTTGTCTGTGCAATTTTGTATATCTATTCTAAACAAATGAAATAACTAATCTATTAGCAAGATTCTCGACCCTACCTCAGAAGTGAGGAGTGAATCATAGTTTCTCAGAAACTATCAATCCCCACAGCTTCCCCGGCAATATCGAGAATAAAATTAACTGAAATAAAGTGATTAACTACTCTGTTTGATATGGTTCTAACTAAAACTTTGAAAGTTTAAAACCTGGATTTCGCAGAACAGTGGCGAATCCGATGGTGTGTGTGATCTTGTCCCCTCAGTATGATCTCTTCGTTCTTTGTGTTCACGTAGATCCAGAAAAGCGTGTAATGCTTGCATCAACAGGAATAGGTGTTTGGAACAAGGGACAACCTTCAGAATGTAGATAGAATAGAACGCGGATAGGAGAGGGATAGCGCAAGAGTACAGAGCTTGGCTTATGCAATTCCTAGCGGGATCTACTGCGAATCGTGCAACAAAATGCGTCCAGAACCTGAAACTATCCTATATGAAGAGCAAAACCTGCAACTTTAATGGCTTCCTAAGCTATTCTACTCTAATGGATTAGATAAAACAACAACGTTGCCTACACAAGATGGGTCTATGGCTTACCAACAACGCTGAGCAATTTAACAAAAGATGCAAGTGAATTCAAGCTATGGCTTCTAAACAAGCTAACTAACTAAAACACTAAAATGAGGGAATGAGAGCAAAGATCAAACTTCAAAATCCAGCCAAGCTTCAGACCAAAAACTCTAGACCATGGGTGAAACAACATCATTTCCTGCAAAAGATGGATATGTGGCTTACCGACAGCTGAACAATACTAACCAAGTATGAAATGAACTACGCTATCAATCCTAAGCAAGCTGATAGACCAAACCACTGAAAATCAGAAGGCTCTAACAAAAAATGGTGGCCCTTTTGCCTCAGCACAAGCTATGCATTTATAGGAATTCAAACATCCAAGAACCAAAACCAAATTGAACTCCTAAACAATAAATAAAGGAAAAACACTATTCCAGGGGACCAAAAACATAAATGCATGCTCAAGTTGACAAAGAAAAGCTGGTGAAACGTGATATTTCACGCGAGTCACGTCAAAAGAGTGTTTTGGAAAAACTTGCACAAGACCGCCGCTGCCGAGCGGGCAGGGTGGTTCTGGGACCGCCGCCCGCCGCGGGGCGGCGGTTTCATCACTTAAGGTCAAGAGGCCTGGAAAGAGGGAAAAGGGGAAAACAAAGGGCGTGGGGGCTAAGCGGGGCACACGGGATGTTAACACATACTCTGAGGGCTTTTCCGAATCCCGAACACCTTGCGAGGAGATCTGTATCATCATCGGGGCACTTGTTACACTGCTATGGCAGTACAATACCTTACAATTTTGGGTACGTACAGTCACCATGGCAACAAGTAATTGTGTGTGTGTTAGAATTATCTAGTAAAGGGAAAATTGTGACCTAGGGATCATGTGTTGTTTTGTTTTAATTTTTCCCTTTTATTATGTTAGTATGTGTTGCTCTTAGTAAGTGAAATTTTACTTGTGTTATTATTCATATTCTTTGGATTGGAGTTTACCCCTTTGTTAGCCATGGGTTGTAGTGAGTTAATTAAGTTAATTTGAAATTGTCCTAAGCTAATTAAAAGATGTGACCTAAGAGAGTTAATTTATTAGGATTTGATTTACTTGGGATTTTGTGTGGATTGATGTGTGTTTGAGTTTAAGTGTAGCACACTCTACCCCACATGGGAAACTCGAATTTGGCCTTGGAGGCCAAATTTCAAAGCTCAATGGGACAAGTCAAACTTGTCCCACACCTCTTAAAACCCCATGCTAACCCTACCTATGGGTTGGAAGGCCAAATTTAGGGTCTTTTAGGTGATTTGGGGGGATAAAAGGGTAAAAATATTAATTGCACTTTCTTTCAAAATTTAATTTTGTCCTTTGAGGGAGTGGGCTTAGTTGGAGTGTGTAAGGTGCTTTCCTTTCTTTCAACCACTTATTAATGGTGCATTGGAATTTGATGTTGACCAAATGATGTGGAGTGGAGGGAAAAGGAGGTGGCATCCTACTTGGAGCCACATCATCCCTCCCTCTCTTCTCTCTATTTATTTGAGCCTCTTGTTTGTTTTGGGGGTTGGAAGTTTCATTTTTAGTCTTTTGTATTTTGGAGAGGAGAGGATTTGGAAAGAGTTTGTGGATTTTTGGAGCTTGTGGATGCTTGCTTGATCTTTGGAGGGATTTGAGACTTCATACTTGGAACAAGCTCTACCATGGAAAGGTAGGAGCTTCACCTTTGTTGTATTATGTTTTCTTCTTTTTGTTATATGAATGAGTACATATGTTGTGTTGAATTTTGTTGTTGTAATGCTTGTTGGGAATGGGTAGAATGCCTAAGTTGGGAGTGGGAGGAGACTATGGGGAGTTTAATTGAGGGAGGCATAAGAGATCATGTTCTTGAGGAGGGATTTTGGGTTGGGTGCCCACCTTGTAAGAGAAATGCTTGCATTTTCTTCTTGTTTTACTTTGAGGGAGGCATAAGAGTGAATGGAGGGATAAGGGGTACTTGAGGGAGGCATAAGAGTTGTTAGGGGTATTGTGTTTTGCATTGGAGGCTTTTAGGTGGCACCCATTCCCATTGGGAGGCATAAGTGGCCTCCCCATAGGTCTTACTCTTATGGCTTTCTTGGTAAGCCTTGTGACTTGTTGTTGTGATTGCTTTCCCTCTTGTTGTGTTGTTGATTTTGTTTTGAAGGACTATGGAATGAATGTGAAATGTTATGTTTAGTTATGTGGAAGCTTGTAGTTGCCATGAGTTGGATTTTTCTCCCATTGTGATGTGGTTGGGGCTCGGGGGCTAATGGAGAGGATGGCTTCTCTTCTCCATTGGGTATTTTGGTTGGGAGGAGAGCGTTGCCTCTCCCCTTATTTTGTTGTGAATCAAGCAAACTATGGAGGAGCCACCTTGTTGATATTTGGAGCATTGGAACCTTGTTGATGACAATGTGAAGCCACCATGTATTTTACCCACCTTGAGTGGAGGAAAAATGTAATATTGCTTTGTATTTTAGCTTCCATTATTGTAAATTTGTTTCCACATGAAGTAGAAAGTGTTGTAACAAGATGTTGAAGGAAAGTTGTTTTGAACTTCATTAGTAAGGTTGTAATGTAGATGGAATCAAAAGTTGAAAGGAAGACAATCTATTTATTCTCCTTCTTACTTGGCTTGGAACCTCTTATGAATAAGTTGATCTTATTGAAATGCTAGTAGTTCTTGCTTTAAAACTTAATGGAAAGATTGTTGAACACCTCTTGAGGAAAGTTGGGAATTTTAAAAAATATACATATATTAAATCCCATTTTGTTACTCAAAGGAGATGTATTGCAAAGTTGGAATACTAGAGCATTTACCATTCTTGTTTTGTTGATGAAAAGACTTAAGTTTTAAATAGTTTTAAATATGCCAATAAAGAAATCTATGCTCTAGCTCTATTATGCTTTTCTTCATTTAAGAATCCATTGTAAATCTATTTGCAAATTGAAAAAGGAAATGAAAACAAACCCACTTGAAATCTCGTTCAATGCCTATTAGATTGTGTAGAAAGGAATTTTAATGCAAGAGCTCTAACTTATCAAGTCCATTAACACATGTCCTCAATGTTTAAGAAGGAAACTAATATTTAAATATTACTCCTATTAAATTAATGCTAAAATTACTGAAATTATTATTATCAAGTCATATTACTATCAATATACTATCAATATTTCTTTTATATTAATAAGAGCATGTTAGGATAAACTATTGCCAAGTAGATAAAACTAAACATATATTTAAAACAAGACCTATGGCATGGCCGTAACAGGCCTGCAAATTAAACCTACGCATGAACTGTTCTTCTATGCAAAGCAAACGGTGTTAAAATACATCTGAACTCATACATTCATATAATATAAAACAAATAGGATGATGTTATATCTGTGTAAAAGCACCATAGTCAGTGTTGCGACTGCAACAAACCCACGTAGAAGATGTTTGTCTTATAATTGCAAAACAAATTGGGCTTCATGAATATTCTGATATGAAACAGATCCACCTCTATGAGATTCTCTCCCACGGGCTACACCGAACAATGAGTATGATCTCAATAGAAAATCGTTGTAATAAATTGCTTCAGGTCTTCTAGTAATCCTCTCTCTGTCCCTTGATCGATTTTGTTAAAAGGCTCTTGAAGGCGAGTCCCGGTTTTTGGTGATGCATTCGATACTGAACAGATAACAACATAGTTGGTAACCTGCTTGTTGGAAGCGCTCAAAGGAGCTGTAGCCATGATGTAAATTCGTCACAGGCCGTGGCCATGGATCCCGGCGTGAACACTCTTCGCAACAAGAAAGTGGAGGTAACACAGAGGTAGCTCCATCTACAACCTTGTGGGGTGAGTAGATTGGGAAAAAGCGTCCCCTGTAGCTCCTTCTCTGGCCACCATCCTGACCCGCGCGGCCATGGCTGGGTAACTCGCCCTTCCACTCACCTGCTGTAGGTTCTTCTTCTCCCTCCCTTCTTGCTCGCGCGGATCTGGGCGAATAAAACAGTGTTTACACCTGCTACACTGGTCTGTAGCTTCATCTACAACTACCACAATGAATTCTTGCGGCCAGGACAGAACTAGCAGTAGGCCACTGTGTAAGTATGTGATTTACAAAATCTAAGTGGAATCAATGATGGTATGCGGACAGCTTGGGGTAGCCCGCACGTCAAAGGGAAAGGAGTCAATTCGTGATGGCAGGTGGCTATTAAGGCCACCCACCCCCAACCATTTAATTTTTTAAACATAGTTTGAAATGTGCTTCAGTGATAAGACTCTTGTCTTGTGTTTTTTTATATACGTTTAACCTACATTAAAGAAAATAAATTTGGATGATTATAATATTGTAAACATTTTCACATCCTTAGTACTTCGAACCTAGTATGAAAGATGGGTTTGAACTTCATAGCTAACAATGAAACATGTATTTTAAACTAAACTTACATTACATACATTCATATGATTAAATATAAATTAAGGTTCTTTTCTATTCCTTTTCACTAACGCTTAGTACACTAGGTTTAGTATAAAAGAATCGATTTCTAATTATACACCTAGACTTATAAATTGAAAAAAAAAAAAAAAAAATTCTAGTCGAAATTTCGGGTTACATATTTATGGAAGCAGGTTCTTGGCATCGTAGTCGTCGTTGTTTTCGCGGCGCTACAAACACCTATTCCACACCCCGAAAGGTGAAACATACTCTATTTTCTGAGAGAAGAACCACTATTTCATTGGTTGAATGGGTCAATTAGGATATTTTTAACATTATTGTCAATTTGTAAATCTTTAGTAGGTTAACACAGTCCTATGGAAGGTTGATAGTATTTTTGAAAGTAAATAAAAAGGTTTTGTATTCATTTGATCACTGTCGGGCTCACTCAGAGCTTCAAACACTGCAACTAGGGTTTAGGAAAGGAAATTTTCTATTTTCTAAAAAACTAACCAACAAAAACTCTTGAAATTTTGAAAAATTGACCTGCCAGTAAAATATTAGCACTTTTTACTCTTTAACGATGCCTATGCGATGGATCAATCCACATAATAATAATACAAAACAGAAATTTAATTTGACAAATACAGTAGATGATGCATGGTTTGAAACTTTGAAAGTAAATATTATAATATTAATTGCAAGAGGCATTGATTTAGTCTTCTACACAAAGCTCACGACAAGTTCGTGCGCACCTGTCTGGAAAATAGGAGAAGATAATTTCCTGTGCTATCAGGTGCGCTACACGAAATTAGGAGAAGATAATACAGATCGCAAAAAATATTATACTACTCTCAGATGGCTCTCAGAAAATAAACTCTCCCTATGGTCGCAGAAATAAAAAAGGTTTCTTGCACATTAATGATACTCACATATGGCTCTCAGATCATTATTGTAGCACGCATGGGAGGCATGAATAAAAATCTTCTGCTCCAACACGTGTTCAACAGCTAGAAGATCAATGGAAAACCATTTTATGCGGGGAAGAGAGAGGGGGATAAAATGTTGACAGTTTTGATTCCCACATACTTCGCAAATTTCTTAAAAATTATTACATGAACACTAGGTGCCATGTTGGAGAACACAACACAGCTCGTCATGATGCTAGTACACGCGGTGATGATGCCCTACGGGTCCCACGCTGACGTGGGCAAAGAGATGACCTAAACGATTGGGTTAGCGGGAGTTTGTTCACTCCGTTTGTTCACTCCATGTCAGTTTGTGTGTGCTCTTTACGGTCAGCCAATTAGAAGTACTACTTTGCACAATTTTTGAAGTAAACAAATGATTTATCTATAAATATTATTCATTCCAATATAAATTGTAAATTTACTTGAAATTTCAAAACATATATGCACAACAATTGCAAACGTGTCAACAACTCCATTAATTATATCTCCTTGTCTATCTTAAATAGAGAATTACTTTGAGAATCTTTCTAAGAATTTTTTCAAAGAGTTTGCAAGTATTCTACATGCTTCCATATTTTCGATACATATATCTATCAAGGTATTTGTCACTACAATATCTTAAAAATCCCTTTCTCCATAATACTCTAGTAGATGTCCAAACAGAGGGATTAAGCCTTAGGCAAACTAGGCAGTTGCCTAGGGCGCCAACCATCAGGGGGCGCCTGAATCTAAAAATTTTCTTTTTGTCCATTAATTTTAGAACTTAACTTTAAAATAATTTATCTGAAGACTTAATATTGATCAACCCATTTATAGATATTATTGTATAGTAACATAAATTTCACACATACATATAAAAAAGTTTTGTAATATTTTTCCAAGTAAAAGAAAATATCACATATTTATAAGCATATATGATTTTTTGGTATTGTTACCCATTCTCTGATATAGCCCCTGCATTATATAGGTGTGTAATTTGTTTTAGAAAAAGGTTAATGTATATTTTATAATGTTGTTGGTGTATCTAGTAGAGGTGAGTATAATTAAAGAAAACAAATATTTAATTTTCTATTTTTAACTTTGTGGGGAAATTTTCTATTATTAAATACGACTCTTCACAAAACCATGGGAGCTACATAAACATTTTTGTTTCTTTGGAAAAAATGGTGCTTTATTTCAGGGTAGAGTTCATATCACCTACTTGATAAGGTTAAATTAGACTTGTAAGAAGCCTTGTATAAAATATTGTATTTTTTGTATTCTCGAGCATCTCCTATGATTAAATTTTTCTATACACAATATATTTTTCATCCTTCCATGATAATTTAATTATATATTTTTATTATTATTTTATTATGACCGTGATGTAAATTTAAAAATACAAAAATATTGACATATTTTATTTATTTACTTTATGGAAAAAAATATTAAATAAATTTTTGAGGAGGGCGCCCACTCAAACTATTGCCTAGGGCGCTCCCAACCTTTAAGTCGGCCCTGTGTCCAGAACCTATTTTGAAGCTCCTATTTTAACATAGATTTGGTATATTGGTGACAAACAATTTCAAAGGAGCATGAGTGATCTGCATTTTTGAACTTATAAAAGCAAGGTAAAATTAAATAGGGATGTTAAACTTGAAGATTAAATTGCACTCACTAGTCGGTTTGAATAGCGGGAACAGATCTACTATGGTAATTCACATATCTGTAGAAATTATTATAGTTTTTCATTTTTTGTCCTGTATTTAAATAGGTTGGATATTCTTTAGGAAATTTATCAGTACATATCATCGACAAGATACTATTTTTTATGCTTTGGCGAATTAGTTGGAAAGCGGTGGGGCGGTGCACTGTGGATTAAATTGGCATATCATTATTTCAGCAAGGTAAGATTGCATGTTCCCATGACTATAATACTATTGCAAAAAAAAAAATTATTTCTTTTTTATTCATTGGTCCTTTCTTTTCCCTTCATTCATGAGCAACATATTTTATTGCATGTTTATTTGTTTTGGTTGACTCCTTTTAGTCCTACCTGTCGACACTTGGTTGCATTCATTTCTCAATTTTTGTTTCTACGATTGATGGCCCTTCATATATTCTTGCGAGAAGATTAGTGGTTCATATGGGTCAATTCTAAATCTAGATACAATGTATCTATATTTGAAATAATTTGTTTCTTCTATCTCAATCGACATTAGCTCTAATCTTTGTTGCTCATTATCATATAATCTTATGATATTTTAGGTATTATCATGTTAACACTATAGCGTTATCTTGTGAACATTACAACCTTATCATTCATTATAATTTTTATAGCATTGTAACCTATTGTAACCATATTATATTACTTATAATAGTAAAAGTACATATAATATAATTTATGATGTTAAGAACATTATAACATGACCATTATAGTGTTTCATTATCATATAACTTATTATAATAACTATACTCATTGAGTATAATCTCATCACGACAATTCATCAGGTCTAAAGTAGGGTCATATGATATGTTAGGGGTTTAATAGTTATTGGTGTATGTGATTTATATCATACTTGTCATAATGAGGTTACATTGAATATTACGGTAGGACTATAATATATATGTATAATTGTTTAAATGTGACCCTTATAGACATTGCAAAATTAACTAAATCTATGTCAAGGTGGCATCATAACAAATTTGGTATTATTATAAGATGTATAATGAAAAAGTACGTATATTACTATATCACATCTTCATTTTCATACTAACACTTCATAACGAATATAGCAATAACATTGATGTTTGATATGTCTATAATATAAATATATGAATAGCTGCAAAAATTATTGTAATAATCCCCACATTGTCATTTATATAAAATTTACACCATATATAATAGACATCAAGACCCGTATAACACTCATACCATATGTTTAAGGATATCTTATTGTATATAACATATAGTTTAATACTTACTAAAGTACATAAAATATATCATTTTTAATCCGAACGTGATATTGATATATAATATACCTTATACACAATACATTAATATTAAATGTGACACTAGTAATATAAATAATATATTATTACAAATATTATAAGGTTAAAATAAATAAAACTTTGTAAAACTTATTTCATAATCATAATATTGTAACGAAAATCCATATTATAACTATTGCCGTAATATTTTATATTAATATAACAATACCATTATTATAACATTAAACAATGATAAATTAGTTCTTTATAATATGAATATTATATATTAAAAATGTTCTATATAATAACTGATCATTACGCCGTAAGGTGTTACTATGTGAGGAACTACCTGGAATCTCGACAAATGTCAAGTTTTCGACACTGGGATTTAATTTTGGGTTTTCGTTAAAATCGGATGGCTGCATGTGGTCGAGGTACCGTGATATTTGCCTTTGACATGTTGCAGTGACAAAGAGGAGACCTCGACCGGGTGTTACAGGGAAAAACGACATTTAAATGCACCAAAACTAAAAAAAATTATTCTCCTGGAAAAGAACAGAGGAACCTACTACGACAATGGAGAATTCATAGATCGTGTTGTTCTTCAGCGGATTCATCTTTCTCCACAGTAATAAAAAAAATCCAAAATATTTTTAGGCTTGGCCATTGCTGAAAAAAAAATGTTTATGCACAAATAATCAGAGTTCAACCATCATAATCGGTAAAAACTCTTTAAATTCAAATATTTTCTCCTTAAAATTACATGATTGTTACATAGCCGAACGTATGTCTGTAGATTGAAATTATTACTTTCTTTGCAAAATTTCAGTGATGTTCAAAAACTGTGTGAAAAAGTTGTGTCTGTCGTCCTAAGAGAGGTGGGAAAAACAAGAGTTTTAGAAACTGCGAAGAATTCTGTTGGAATTAATGACCTAGTGAAAGATTTTGAAGGAGGTGGGAAAAGGAAGAGTTTTAGAAACTGCGAAGAACTATGTTGGAATTAATGACCTAGTGAAACATTTTGAAGGAAGCTGCCTCAAGAATATGGAAAGGAAAGAAAATATCATTGGCATATATGGGTTGGGTGTGTCTTGAAAGACCACTCTAGCAAGAGAATTGTTTAACCGCGAGTGTTCAAAATACAAGGCATCATGTTTTCTCGTTTCGTGGGGAAGCATCTGCAAATATTCATTTGATATATTTGCAATGTAAGCTTCTTAAGGATCTGGTCAATGAAGATTGCACATTTCATAGTATATATGAAGGATCTAGCTATCTCAGATCTCGTCTAAGAAGTGTCCCTTTTTGAAGTTTCTAATTTTTATAGATGACATAGATCACGTGGATCAGCTGAATGCTTTCATCGTCAAGGATATTGTGCAAAATAATTTTGGTAGTTTGATTATCGTGACAACTCATGATAAGAGGGTTCTGATAAAAACAGGTATCTCTCTTCATTATAAGATGAAGGAAATGAATGTCAATCATAGCACAAAGCTCTTTTGTTGGCACGCCTTCCACAACCATATCTTGCCCATGAATATGAAGATTTAGTCCGAATGTTGGTGACATAATGTGGAGGTTTTCCTCTGTCTCTGTAGGTGTTGGGTGGACATGTCTTTAGCAGCAATAGCCGGCGCTATTGGAAATTAGAGTTGGATACAGTGAAGAAAACTCCTCCCCACGATATAAAACAGAGGTTTAAAATAAGCATTGATGCCCTCGACAGTGAGAAAAAGTAGATATTTATGGACATTGTGTGCTTCTTAGTCAACAAATCTAGTCATATGGTTATAAGAATATGGGAAAGATCAGGATGGAGCCCTGAGCACACAATCCAGACTTTGAAAGATAAATGTCTTATTGAAGTTCACGTGGGAAGGACTTATTGGCATGGATCTGACTCAGGAAACATTCCTTTATTAGGAATGCATGATCATATCCATGATTTAGGAAGGGAAATGGCAGATGAATTGAGCACTCCTCGTCGACTGTGGCACCCTCAATATCTTCATGCTCAGGTATGCTTTTCCTAATTTTCTCAAGCACTTTATGGCCGCATTAAAAATAATGTCTATGTAGCTTAGAGTTAATTTTATTTTCACTGGAACGTAGTTGTGACTACCATCATTGAATGCAGGAAGCAATGGGATTCCAAAACATTCTCGCAACCCGTGGTTATAGTTTTAGGCAGCGTTGGATTTTGCAAGGCGTTTAAACATTTTTAGTCATTTTAGATGTCAAAATACAGGCACTTTTAAAATATGGCCATCATAATTGATAGGCAAAATTATAATTTAAATGTTAAAATGAGACGTATATTAGAAATTTAACCGTCAATGTGTGTGTATTTTATCTATCATAATTAAGAAAGTAAGTAAATTAAATATATATATATATATATATATATATATATATATATATATATATATATTGAAATTCATGAAAATATAATATAAATAAAATAGAAATTTGAAATATATTGAAAATAAAAATAATAGAATCTTACTATCTTATTAATATTATGAAACAAAAGTATATTTCTTTTTTAGTTTTATTTGATTTTTGTTTAGCTTTTTCTATTCATTTTAATTTGTAATTTTTTTTATTATTATTTGTTTGATTTTTACAAATTAAAATTAGAAACTACAATCTTCCGGACGAGATTTTTTTGGTTCGTAATTGTATATATGTTATTGCTGATTTTTTTACTGTTTGAGATCGTTCTTTGTGAATTTTGACAATCCCACATAATTATATGCGAAAGGAAATCAGTTTTTCAGAGGAAGCTAATTGAAATTCCTCCATATTTTTATGGATTTTGGAAGCTAACGCTAGTAAATAGAAGATTTATTTTACTTTGGGAAAAAGCAATCCTTTCATTTTCTCTTACTAAGGAACAAGTGAGTACCAATTTTTTATATCATATCAATCTTAGTTTTCGAGTATGTTTATATCTATACAAGGATTTTTGTATGCTAAAATTAATATTCATGCGTTCTTGTTGAAGCAAATTGTTGACCAGATCCTGCCATGCTCTTATAGATCTACAATTTCTCTAGATAAAGTCCTGAAATGATCGAGTTTCAGAGGACATGAGAAGTGAGAGTACTGATTTTTCTTGGTAAGGAACAATTTGTGCTTTCTTTTTCAGTGAATTTGTGAAAGTGAAAAAAATATTTGAAGATCGGACATCAAATATCTAGTCTACAAAGATGAGCATCATCTCGTAAGTAAGCAGCAAGCTACATCATTGACATTTTTCCCATTTGGTGAGATCCGTAAAAGCTTCGTCTTATTTATTTATTTTTGTATTTTGTAATAGTATTATAAAATAATTTTGACGTGCATATTATATTTTGAACGCTAAATGACATCCATATAATTTTTTAGACCGTCAAATAATATTATTGTGACATGTAACATTGAACGTCAAAATCCAACACTGGTTTTAGGTGTCTCAATTCCATTTTTGATGGGTATACTGAATTCAGATACTTTTTAATGGGGAAGTCCAATGATTGTCATGATCCTTCAACTTATTTGATGTGGGTTGACCTTGACTTGAGTCTATATGAAAAGCTGGATGAACTTGAAAGTATTGAAGGACAACACATGAAAAGTGTCCCTTCATCATGCACTATTCCTTCTTGGATTCCTCTCCAAAGTTTGCAATATTTAAAAACCTCCAATGGGCGACTCGGAAGATTGTGGGTGTCTCATAATTCTCACATAATTTGGGTTTTCCTTGAGAATTATGTCTTTGCTAATTTCAAAGAAATGGATTATGAATTAGTAATCCATGAAGAGTATTTAAAATTGACATTTTGGTTATTTCAAGCAAATAAATTCCAAATTTCAGGCGCCATTCCAGCTAAAAGAGCTTGTGCTTGACACAACAAACGTGGAACTTCCTTCCTTTCATTTGTGGGTTCTCGTGTTGAGTCTCCTGTTCAATATTTTGTGGTTTATCATCATACCCAAGATCCACCTCCACCTCAAAGGAATTTATACAATCTAACCTCGAACCAAAGTCTGCACCAGTGACAGTTTCATTGTCTCTTCTACTGATAGATGAAA
Source organism: Taxus wallichiana var. yunnanensis (assembly GCA_018340775.1). Lineage (NCBI taxonomy): Eukaryota > Viridiplantae > Streptophyta > Pinopsida > Cupressales > Taxaceae > Taxus > Taxus wallichiana. The sequence goes on from CM031242.1 coordinate 990,729,722, forward strand.
AGATTTCACTTGAAAGATCGTGTGAATCATTGATTGAATCAAACAGTTGAGTGTAGAAATTTTTTGTTTTTAAATTTCTTTTTTGTGGTTTTCATATCAGATATATGTTAAATATGATGCATTGTTCATTATCTGTATTTTTCGTGTCTTTTCATATAACTTTTTAATATTTTTGTGGGGTTTAATCTAGAAAATACATTAAATTGATTAACCCTGCTAAAAAAATGTTCCTGTCAGACTATGTATTTGGAAAGAAGCATGATGGACTTCTATAATTCCTAAGAAATCAATTCGAGGGAAGGTATTAAATTCATCGGTCCTTAGAATTTCCTTATGAGTTTTGCCCAAATTGCGTAAAATTGACTTAGATTAGTAGTTTAGCATTTGACTTTGACAACTATCAAATCAGGCACATTGAAAGTCTTAAATTCCCCAACTGCCACAATTTCTCAAAATTTTGACCAAATTAGTGTTCGAATTAACATGAAAACTTTATGGATTTCCATAAACTCGTTATCTTTTTATAAGACTTACAAAAAACTACAGCTGGAACCTTTCCATAATTCACACTTTTCCTTTGAACAACTTCCCTAAAGTCAGAAACCAATGGGCAATTTGACAGAAGAAAGTTCATCGAAGGAAAGCATAGATTAGCCGATTAATTTCTTCTCATATGTCTTCATAAAATATTTCCATCCAAGAGTGCAATTTTGAATCTGACAATCATCTTCAAAATTTACCTCAGATACCACATGTTTCTCATGCATTCCATGGTGAAATTTTCAAATTGTTTTAAGCAAATAAACAAGAAAACATTAATACGTAGGAAGCGAACCCTAGACAAAGGAAATCTACTAATATTATGTTTGTTTTCGTTGACATAGAGAGCTATGGGGTCGTTTCCACAATAATCCATTTCGTTATTTGATGGAGACACAACATGCCACCACACAAGATTCATAATTTCAACAAGAGGGTTGCGAGTGAAGCTTATCACAAATTCAACTTTTGGCATAAATATTGACCCCACAAAATATGGGTTTCATAGCTATTGGTTTTAAATGTGGTGCTTTTCGTTTAGATATTTGTAATCATCACTTAACATATATTCATTTTCGTTCATTCATACACTCATATATACATGATCCTCACTATTCAACCCCTAATCCACCCACATAGAGTTCCTAATACATTTCCTACCTACGTTGTGTTCCACTCCCAATGTAAATATAGCCCACAGTATGGAGCAATACACATTTCGATCCCTTATGGTGTCCACATCGCATGCTCCATCACGCGATTGCTAGTTATATGATTATATCATAAATAATGAATTTCCTAACCTAGTCGCTTGTATAATATTAACACAAAATGGCTACCGCAACTTCACATTCACATTTAATATAGATATTTCTTGGAGTGATAAGAGTACGATTGAAAATATTTTGTATATAAACAAAATAAAAGGTTTTGTTGACATCAAAGGTATCATGTCAGTTGTTTTTGTCTTAAATAATTGTACGGAAAAATAAATGTGGAGCACACCCACAATAATCAAACCCACCGACCATCGTAAAGCTCTTCAAACCCAAGGAAAATGTGAGGCGACCTACCATATGGTCTTTCAGACCAATCAATTTCCTTGCATGATAATAAAGGCATGTTAATTCAAACCTAGAGGCATTAACTCTGCTAAGCCATTGAAGTTGACTGTAAATTTAGCATTGAATGGATAGTTGTAGTGGATATAGAGGTTGAACTCTGGTAAAAATCCATTCTAAAAGAGTGGCATTTGGATTAAATCAGCCAGCATACAAAGATAAATTTGTGCCGTAATATATCCTCATTTACGAAATATAATTGATTGATCTGAGTCTGCATCCAAATCTTAAGCCGATTCGAATGTCTATAAGCGGAAAACTACTGCAACTATTTTTTTGTATGCGGGAAAAGGAGATAAAGATTGAGGATTAGGAGGCACTCATTTCGAGAAAAATTTCAGTTTGTAATGATATTTATTCTTCTTGAGCACTCATGCTATGAGCATCTTTGTAGCCTACCACTTCGTTTGTATTTCTCTTTTGTTTTATTTTTTTGTTTCGGGTGGTCGTATTGATTAAAACATTGAAAGTTCCCTTTGCTGCTATCCCACTTTATTTCTCTGCAAGATTTTCTATTTCATTCATCCTCGCGTGAAACCCTCTCTAACCATATCAACCAAAAATATATTCTTCTTTTTATTAGTTATTTTTATTAATGTATTTTCAACTTATAATAATTTTCCTCTATTTTAATTTTAATTTTATTTTATTTATATATATGTGTGTGTGTCTGTGTGTGTGTGTGTGTTTGCTTATTATTATTTATTTTCATATATATATATATATATATATATATATATATATATATATATGTATATAAACATGAACTATATACATCTATTTATATATATTACTTAAATGTAATATAATAAATATATATTAGTATATAATGCTTCAAAGTAAAATGAGTATATTTTCATTGCAAAGGATTTAAATTCATCAACTAAAACAATTATATTTTGTATGATAATAATTTGTCTATATATATATATATATATATATATATATATTTTTATTAGATAGGGTAAACAACAGGGAAAGAGGCTCCTAGAATCCATACAATGAAATATGCATCGTGACAATACTCAGTAAGGAAAAGAAAGAGAAACCAGGTCACGAGAAGGATTAAAGTAACTTAATCTAGAGAAATAGGTCCAAATAACAACAGGGCAGACATGGTCTACACATAATCAGTAACACCGTTTATTTCTTCTGGATTGTACAATGTGCCATCCATCATCAAAATTAGCCAAAACCCCAAATGTCTCCTTGAGATAGTCTCTATAATTAACGCCCTCTCAAAAGTCAAGAACTTTGAGAGAGTCCGGATTGATTTAGGGCCGAGGTGTCTTGGAAGAAAGCTTCAGATACTCTTTGTTAAACTCCAGAACCACCTCAAGATTACCTAAAGGGTTAACCGCCATCGGCTTGGGTGTTCTTTGAGTTTTGAATCAAACCGCGTTACTCTACTTTTTAAGTCTATATTTTTCTCTTCATAGTTCTTCCATCTTGCAACCTCAAACAAGTCATCCATTTAAAGCATTTACACCACCAAAATAGGGGAAGACACAAAGGGGTTTTTTTATTAGTACCTCGATTCATACCCCAAAGAAAAATCGACATCATCTTCGATAGTGCATGACTCCTCACTGCTCTCAATATCTTCCCGGTTGCCCTCATTTTCCACCTCACTGCCCTCACTGTCCAATTCACTGCCCTCGTTGTACACCAAACTATTGTCTTCTAAAATAGTTGGGTTAACAACATGACAAAAGGGATCTGTTGACAATTTTTGCACTCGTGCAAAAATGGTCAACTCAAAACTTTGTTTAATACGATGAAAGGCATTGAGGAAGTGAACCTAACTAGGGGATGAATTATAGTTTTATTGTGTTTTTCGATTGCAGAAATTTCCTTAATGAAGACGAGAATCATAGTTAGGTGAAATGTTAAATTCGGGAATAATAAATAGAGTTGCAGTTTACATGAAAGAGAGTTCATTATTAAGTTATAAGTACCTAAAAACTCATTATTTTGCATATTTAAATACATTTAATTATGTGAATGAGTTGTTTATTTCATTATATAATCAATATCCATGATAAAATCTGAATGTAGAAAGAATTATAAAACTTAGTTATAGAAATTAACGTTATTTATTCATGAAGAAATTCAATGTTTCCCACACAAGCCATGGGATGTAACTCTTAACTATTGAACAAAGAAGTACATGTTCCTAAAGTTAAAAGTAAAAGAGTATAGAAGAAACCCATCATTGCCTTGGGTTTTCTTCAAATCTTCTTGTATCTAGTTCCATGTTTCATCCTACTCTCCCAACACCTATAACGTACCTGAAAAATGAATGAAAATGCGTCAATTAAGAGCTCACAGTTTTATTTGTACTCATGTACTATCAAACTGCATGTGAATGGATTTCTTTTATATCAAAAGCATAAGGTACGTTAGAGAAAGATACAAAATTGAGAAATTTGTATTTTAAAGTGAACATATGATTCCCAGAATCATTACAAGAAAGAGAAAAGAAAAGACTATGGAACATAAGAGAGTCCAAAATGCCTAATAATTTTCTAACTATTTTCTGAAGTTTGTAGGTATATGTTGTAGCAAAAAAGATCAATACATGTTAAAAAAAATATGTACTGTCCAGTATAGATTGCACTTCAATGATTTCAAGATAATGAAATGGATATCTACTTGTAGCTTCCAGATTATGAACCATCAATGAAGATTAAATGAAGCATATTCACAACATTAAAAGATTTCATTACAACATTAAATGAAGAAGATTTATAAGGTTTTCCATAGCATGAATCAAGACTAGAAATAAATAATTGTCAAAATAAGACATAAGTTTATCTTGCAAAATACAGATATAATCAAGGCATACGCTTTAGGGGATCAAGAGTGAAGACTAAGCTAAAATAGATTTTCTCATACATTCAAAGTGGAAAAAAGAAACATCTCATTTCTAAATGCTAGAAAATTCAAAGTTTTCAAGAGTTAAGCATGGTAAACTAAAACAATCCTTCATATCTCAATAATCATTTCTTGCATGAAAGGATATGTTTCAACATCACGATACAATTACAACAATAAGCTACGAGACTAAGAAAATCATATCCATACTCTAGAACAATGGATAATTGAGGAGATTTTATATTAAACCATCATATCGAGTAATTTGTATCATTACATATAATAAAAAATGTGATGTTTTGTTTTGTATAAAAATACAATGCCCAAAGTCCTACATATTTTTATATCTATGCTCAAGTCATGGAAAAAAACTCCTTATGAAGGAGAAAAACATGAATTTGAATAAGAAATGAACCACTGAGCATTTCATGATATCCCATGAAGACATCTGCATTTTAAAATTTTCAATGTCAGTAAAGTGGCCGAATGTTAAAATTATGACACATACATCAAAAAGGTATGTTTTACTTCACAACATACAAAGTACCTCATACCGCCAAGGAATAGATCAGACTACTTTGATGTCACCTCCTGTTCATCCTAGTCCTAAAAGGAAATTACAAGATAAATAACATAATTAGATGAAAATAGACAAGTGTTTGCGAAATACGAAGCTACCTGAAAATGATAAGCACACATTTATTGAGTCGTGTACATTTTTTGCGGAGGAATCTATGCTTATATACTCCATGAACCAGAATGTATCTTTATTTATAGTTTTTGCAATGTATCTTTCTTAGTCTTGCCAAAGGGAATCCTCTCTAGAAAAATTTTATAATCAGCCCTCTAAATGTTCACGACACAACAATTCTTTGGGGTTGGCTCACCTTGGAAATTGTCTCCCCACTCGGTAGAGACAATGCATCTTTTGGAAGCAATATAACCATTGGTGTAAAACCAAACATTGACACTCACATGAAAATCATAGTACTCTGTGGATTGAGAATAATAATCCTTATTAGACATTGGTTCCATCACCATCATTTCCATCACCATCGTCATCAGTCGACTCTACAACAACCGCTCACTATGGTGCTTCATGCATAACATTCCCTGAATGATAACCAATATTAAAACCACGTAAGTTTTAATTAGAAGTAAATTAGCAATATGCATGGGAAAATTAATTAATCTTTCTTACCTGAAGCATCTCATCCCCACTTTTTTTTTATTTCCCCATGGAAACCCATATTCCCTTTCTGTGAAGTTACTCCTTCAATATGAGGTTGTCTTCATCACTACAATGTGTTTTTGGATTGGGTATATAAGTTTCCGATGAGGCTTTCTGTAGATAAAATTAAGTTAGTCATTAAAAAATCACCTTATATTTAAGGAAATGTAAAAATTCAACGGTTTGTGTCTCACATGATGTTCGTAGTTTCTATACCACCTCCTTCTTCGCCCTCCTCCTTTCTTCCTCCATTTTCTATCAATATTCTTGCCTCTTTATTTACAATTCCCTTTTCACAACAATATTTTGAGGCAAATAATATACACACATCTACTAATTGATACCATTTAAGGATTTCTTACTCATTTTATAAACTTCTGATACATTTTCTTTGTCCATCCATGCTTATTATAGCCAATGCCTCTTACTAAAACTCTAATTTTTAGAAGTCAGTGTATTGACCTTTGTTGTGTTTGCTTCAATGTGTAACGACCCAAAATTTCACACACAAACAACACAGTGAAATACAAGATAACTTTTTTTTTTTTTTTTTTGACTTGCTTTGACACATAACACGACACAACATGTCGTCACAAGGTTACAACCAACTCTGGGAACCACTTGTTACGAGGATGACCACAAGGTCAGCACGGAAATGTTCACACTCAAAAGGATAATACACTTCTCTTTTGACAGAACAACATAGAAGTCCAACCACATGGCACTCACACAGCTAGGGCAAGCCACAGTAAGAAATGATTGAAGGTTATTTATTTTGATAAAACACCCTTTAACTCGTGACTTATGTTTTCAGAGAGATTCAAGATATGATTCGTACAAATTCATCTTACCAACTGAGTTATTTTCTTATACACTGTAGAGTAGTTCACTTAAAGTCTTCTCCTTTAAAGAATTTATTTGTTTTATATATTTATTTGATAAAGATGGTAATTTAATTCCACAAGGCCATCTATTCACACTTACATTACTAGAACTCGTTCATGCCCTTATGACAACATCGGTTCACGTTCAACAAACTTAAGAGAAAATTACAAGGCACCTTGGATAAAGTTAAAGGAAGAAGGTAAAATGAATTCACCCTTAAGATGTCATTAGTTTTTACTGAGGTTTAATTGGAGCTTGAGGTTTTATACGTAATTATTAACGCTTTTACTTAGGCTTCACCGAAAGAGCTTATCAAAAGGAAACTACTTACTTTTAAATAGGCTGAGAGATAAATTGAGTGGTTTCTAAATTTTCTTCTCTTACTTGTTAAATCTTATTAGAAACTAACCATTGTTTTCCCTTAAGCTTGTTTAAGAGTTCACCCAAAAGGGGTAGTGTTCACTAGTTTAGCTAGGGATATCAAATTTTAAAATTTTACTTTACTGAGGATAGTTTCACCTTTGATTATTTCAGAATCTATTGTTCTCAAGTAAGTCATCTCTACATTAATTTATCGAATATATATATATATATTTAGTTAACTTCTATAAGGGTTAACCACTCCATTTAATTTTATTTATATCACATCATTACAAGGTGTCAGAGAGTTTTGACTTAACACTTTATTCTCAAAATCAAGGTTTTACAATACTTATGCCAATGTAATGATTGAATATCATTTCTCACCAAGGTAAGTTACTAGTCTAACAACAAAAGGGAAATAACACTTCACCACATAGTTTTCCAAACATACCAAGACAAGAGATCTTCTAAACTCCTTGCAAGCAAAGTTACAAAAATTACAACGCATTGAACTTTCTACAAAGAACTTCATAATTTGAACTGATGAAACTTTTACACTCTTTTCCTTTAATCTACTCGCATAATCCATCTGCACAAATATTTACTAGAGTCAATTCGCTAGAACTGAGCATGATAAGATATAAACCTCACCTAATAATTTATGCCATCTAGCATTTAAATAAATGAAAGTTTGCAATACTCCTTATCAAATAAATTTCTAACATACATTTAAAACTTAACTGCACATCTCATGATAATACATTTCATACTCATTAATGTTCACTTCCTTAAGATCTACTTACATAAGAACACAATTCCAAGTGACTAGATATACAACCTTAACCATGCAATCAATCATACTTAAATTACAAAAATAATAATAACGCTCACCTAATACCCTCGACCTACTTCACATACATAAGTATCCAACAGTATTATCTTTCAATTAAATAAAAGCACCAACGACATTAAGTTTATATAATAAATACAAGCATCAATCTTATATTATTCATTGATATTACCCAAGTATCAAACCTTCATAGATAATCAGTGATATGTAAGTATAATTTGGATTTTTATCTCACAATTTTAAGAATATACTTATGTTAACAAAGATTCCACCAATCCACAAGTTCATATATTATTTAGGTATCCTTTTAGTTGCTTATTCCATGTCTTTATATGTTTCTATTAGTATAAGGGTCCAACTCATTGGAATGAGTTACGATCAACAATATTGTCATATTTTGCTAATATGTCAAAGATACATTTGAATAACTAAGATATGTAAGCATGGTCCAAGCCACTATAAATACAAGTATCAACATTATCTCAACTCCCAATTGAGATGCAAGTATCAATTTTTAGCTAACATAATAATCATCGTAAATGCCAGAAAATATTCCACTCGTTAACCAAGTATTGAAATAACATATTTATCCTTACTGGTTACCTGATAACATAATATACCCTGTTATATAATTTAACCTCCACTTGCATACCCCAATTTATGGGTATTAATTATTGTTCTATAAAATGAAGTTAAATAATTTCAGGTGGACTTATATCCTTACTGTCATACATGGTATGCACAGTCCCATTATGGTAGCTATCACCTTTACTTAAGGCTATGCATGACTCCATTTTAGGGTAGTTATCTTAACTTCCCTATTCATCTATTTTCCTACCAAAAGTCTTTCGACAAGCTTCAAGGTCAAAGTATAAGATAAATTTATAATTTCATATTTCAAGCATTGCCTGAATTCATATGCATGAGGACATCACATATTAATCAAACTTGAAGAATGTCGTCATTCATGAGAGTTCGATGTATCCAATATTACTTTAACCGATTCAAAGATCCAAGTAGTGCCTCAAAATTAAGCCAAAGAATTATCCACACAGGATAATGACTTGCGTGCATAACATATTCGTAAAGGTCATAGAAAACCCATTAACGCATGCTTCAAGAGGGTTCCAATCTAATAATAAGCTCATAGTAATAGTAATAGCAGAGGGCCTGGTGAGGGGTTTTCAATAATCCCCAAGGTAAATGATAATCAAATGACTCAGATGGAGCTATCTAGAAAGACCAATTAAACTAGTATGACTCTTCCCAAATAGAAGCCCCCAATCCTAATGGGAGTTTATATTATTATAAATCCACAGTAAAATCCAAATATAGTCATATCGGAAATTCCATTTTTCAAGCCATGTTGTACATAATATAAACAATACAAGAAAAATTATAAACCTCATTCACGCTCCATAATATTTTCTACAGAAACCATCATTCAAAGGAAGAATCAAGGCAAAAAGATAAACCAACATTATAAGATCAGTAGGAAAGAATCGATGTAGAGATTTCTTCTACTCAAATAGTAAATAAGATAAACTGTAAAGGAGGGAGAGATCAGTTCATGCAATTATGATTAAAAGTCATTTGAAACCCATCTCTTTCTGGGCATCTCTTTCAAGAAAGAGTCAATATATGTAAATGCATGTTATATAATATCCAGAGTCCAAACGCTATTTATTTAGTAAAACAAAAACACATCAACATTCCAAAAGAAACCCACATCTACAGCAATCGAACAAAATTGCAAAGATTGATTTACCCAAATACTAAAGGGGATAAATCATTAAGAGAGAGGGTTAGTCTTATCATGCCTGTTTGGGGCTTCCTCAATGCAGCCACGTCGAACCAAGGCTCCAGCAGCTACAACACATTCCAAAAACATTCATTTTCCTCAGCACGTAGATCTCTCATGCAAGCTTCATGGCAGCGCCTGGTACAGTCAGGGAGAGGGCGGCCAGGGCAGGAGATCAAACCCACGAACAAAAAAAGCCAGGAGCACACCCAGACTCCACAATCTAGCCAACATCCTCCCAGCCCGTGTCCAAAGGGGCATTAGTGCAGAACATGAAAGCATACCAAAGCACAAAAAGGGGAAACTTGGATTCGCACCAGGTGTGGAGCCACCCGTGAGGCATGCAACTGTTTGCCAAAGGCCACAAAAAAGGGATTTCCATGATTGTAGGGTACACACAGGAAGGATAAGAAAAAAAAATAAAGTCTTTGTTTTCATTGTATGTAACTACTTGGTGTCTAACCTGCTCCCTTCACATAGCAATCATGCGAGATGTACCAACACCCACGAATGGCTTGAGAAAACAACAAGGTAGTTTTTGCTTCATGAATCTTCTAATATGAAACAGATCCACCTCTATGAGATTCTCTTCCATGAGTTACATCGTAAAACAAGTAAGGTCTCAATAGAGAATCTTTGCAGTAAATTTCATCAGGTCTCCTAGTAAGACTCTCACTATCACATAGTCAATTTTGATAAAAATACCTTGAAGGAGAATCCCGAATTTGAGGATGTATTCAATACTGAATAGATAACAACATAGTTGGACAACTTGCTTGTTGGAAGCACTCAAAAAGGCTTCTACCATACTACAACATACCTGCTGCCTAGCTAATCGATGTTGCAGACCGTTGCTTTGGATCCTGACAAGAACACACCTCGCAGCACCCAAGAAAGTGGAGGTAACATGCCTACTTCACTAGCTTGAAGCTTCATCTAAAACCACGCGCGTAGGGTAATAACTCAGACCAAAAGTCCAAGATAAAAATAATATTGCGGCCAGGAGAAAAAACACACACGCAGCAAGGAGAAGAAATCAGAGAAGAAAGAATAAATCCAACCCAACCAGGTATGCGGCGAGCAGGTAAGAAGGAGTACAAAAAGTCCTGCACAATCACCAACCATCCACGCAGCTAACAACAAGAAAATCTGGGAAAGATTTGCTAAAACAACTAAAATTAAAGTATGCGGCCCACTACCAAAAAGGGAAGAGATATTTCTTACCCACAACACGTGGGATAAACCAAGCAGAAATGAAATAATTAAAGAAGTAGGTGGCCTTCATTCCCACAAAACGTGCCCAACACTCATCCACCCATACGCATTGAATAAAAGAATCAAAATGAGATCAAGGTGAAGAAAATCAGGACTCCACCGACTCCCATCTCCCTCACGCAAGGTAGAAACATAATGGCCATTACGGTCTACGAGGTTGGTGGTTGGGAGGAGTCCAAATGCCATTTAAAAACCCCCAACAAAATCCTCCCCCTCCAATCTCACGCAAACATCATAGCTTAGATTTTAAGAAGTTAGTTTAGGAGGAAGACGAACCTCCCTTTATTTCTATTATTTATTTATTTTATTTTATTTTCTAACACAAAAAGGTTCCATAGCTAGGTATATTTTAATAATTACATCTAAAAGTAACTTGTAAATATTTTACTATTCCAATAGAACTCTTTTTAACAAACGACATTAAGCATTCTATATATCGAAGGCACGATAGAAAAGGGAGCTCAATTTAGCATTCAATGACACACAATAGGACAAGGACGTAACAGCGAAAGTCGCTGCCAAACAAGGCATTACACTATGTGTAGGCCCTTAATCTTTGCTTTCTTTTCCCATTACCTGGAAAACGTGGAGGTCTCCTTGGAATAGGAAGTCTACCATGAATCTTATTCTAGTGAGCGTTTAACCTATCTAGTGATCCAAATGGATGGATACCATTATCAAAAAATGTGGTACATGGGTAAAGCAAATAATTGTGGGTATCTCATTTACCAATACCCATGTTGACAATCTTATACTCATAAAAAACTATCATCAAATAAGGAATCACATGATTGAAATCCTTACAAATGTTATCATATCAACTAAAATACACAATCATCCTTGAAAATATCAAAGTGTTCTTACAAGTTTCAAGACATCCACCTCGGGATCGGAACGCAAGGAATGTGGAAGCCAATCAACATCCATGTCAATGTCAACATTGTTAGAAAGATTGTTAACATATTCCTCATACTTTTCCTCATCTTGACCAACATTACCACCCTCCTCAAGATTTTTGGCTCTTCCACATCCTACCAAAGTGGTCATCAAATACATGAAAATCAAAAACTAATATACAACAAATACAAATAAAGATTTTTGTAAAGCTTACTTATGTTTCCCCCTCACCTGTTACCATTATTGGGAAATAATCAAATGCCCACCCATATTCCTTTATAGAATGTCGGAAATTAATTGTGGAACAATAGAGCATTGTTTATCCTAAAGAAATCAATGTAAGAAAGCGTAAGTGGTTTGGAGATACACATTGAAAAAATATATAAACATATTTGTAAGATGTTGAGTTTGGAAGTAAATTCATTTTGTAGGTGAAGGATTAAGATCTATGTGGATAAAATATTAAGACACCTAGAAATAGTGATCTCTATATGACATTGTTTTGAAACAAGGATAGATGAATTGTAACTTTTTTCATCAAGGAGAAAAAGAGGTACATTTGCTACAATCAATGAAGGTGAGTTTATAATCACTAATTAGCATTCTGGAGGTCTAAACCACAGTAATACATAATCTAGAAATCTAAACAATGGAATCTATTTTTAAAATCTATGCAAGGAGTGTCTTTTTATTAAAACGATCTATTTTGAGTAATCTTATGGTCTAATCATGTTACTAGAGGCTTGCAATGGTATGAGGTGTAGTAGAATGAGGGAATGGTGATTAGTGTTAGTGTTATCATAGGACTGGTTAGTGCTAGTGAACAATACTCAAGAAGCATAGGATTGATTACTATTGATGCAGAATCACAACACCCCGAATGTCTACAACTCGATGGGTTGAGACTCTCTTAGTGTGATTGCATAACATTGGACCATCTCCCAAGCTATGGTACTTGTGAACTTGAGATGGTCCTCTAAAGAAGGATGGTTCTCGCCCCTAAAATACCTACTACAATATATTCTAATGTAGGAAAACCATCTAATCCTAATCTAACTTTCCAAGGGACCAGGGAGAGAGAGTTCATGAAAAAAAAGATTGCACTAAAGCGGTGATAAACTAGAAAATGAGGGTTGTTGATCACAAATACAACTGCTTGAAATGCAGAGAGGTGAGAAATGGAGAGTATGGACAAGATTCATCACAGACCAAAGATAAATTTCACACATAACACCACTTCAACCCATTACGCACAGCTCCCAAAACCTGTAATAGACATCAGAAATATGCACATTATACCCTACAATGGTGCGAGGCAAGAAGAGACAAGAAAATAAGTAAAGTATAGACAAAATGCATCACGAATTTTTTTTTATTGCTCCATAAGTTTACACAATACATCATTAGTGTGCAAGAGAAAAGAAAATTCCATTACAAAGCAATGAGAGGAGGCTTAAGCTCCACATTCCACCCTAGGGAAGAAAGAGAGGTGGGGCAGGAGAGAAGGAATGACCAAATCTAGAACAATGCCCCTCCTTCTAATATATATCTAGAATATGAGAGGGAAAGGAGAGAATAAATCGAAACCTACCTCAACCACCCCAAAAGAGTATTGAATTCACCTACCTCAACCAACCCAAAAGACCATTGAATTCACTTTCCTCAACCATGATGGGTTCCACTGCAAAAACCCATGCCTCCATGTGTTGTTCCTTGCTAGGAAAGAGAGAGAGCCTATACTTAATTATGGTCGTAGGTGAGAATCCTAACAAATTATACTTGATTATTAGGCATCGAGAGCTTTCAAAAAATTCCTCTCTTGCTCAAATAAAAGTTTACAGTCGAAATTTATGATCATCTCCAAACTGCTTCGGGTTTGGAGTATATCCATGCAAGATCCACATGGAAGCCTTGCACATTTTAAAGATTTTACAGCCTTTTAGGGTCCTGGGAATGCGCCATGCTTACACATGGCACCATCCATGAACATGTTGCTTCATTCCCTTGGGTGAGTAAAGGGCCCCACTATATATAATGTCAAAACCCCTTTTTGGGTGGTACCTTTTCCTTTCACTCTTGAAGTTGTGATGGTTGGACACTTGGCATTGTCATGAGCCTGCTCTATTTTCTTTGTGTTTTGGCTAATCCCTTTCTATTTAGGAGCAACTATGTTGGACCCTAGACATGTGGAGGGCCTATGTAAATTTGGGAACCTACCTTTGGGTTTTACCTTTTAAGCTACGCTGAGCTGACACATGGAGGCTTCCGCTGGATCTTAGACTTTTCAATGGCTGGTGCAACTTTCTTGGGCCCTAGACACGTGGAGATTCTACTCTCATTTGGGGACCTACCTTTGGATTTTAACTTTGAATTTACGTCGACGAGGCACATGAAGGCTTTCACTATCTCTTATACTTTTCAATGGTCGGTGCAACTTTCTCAGGCCCTAGACACATTGAGAGCATGCACATGTTTGGGGACCCTGCTTTTGTCGTACCTTTTGAAGGTATGTTGATGGGACATTTGGAGGCTTCTATTGACTCTTCCCATGCTTTGAATTTTCAACATCCAGTTCTACCTTTCTCAAGCTCTGGCCACGTGGAGAGCCAATGCTCATTTGGGGGCCCCGCTTTTGTTGTACCTTTTAAAGGTGTGTTGATGAGACACGTGGAGGCTTCCACTTACTCTTCCCATGCTTGGAATTTTCAATGGCCAGCTCTACCTTTCTTATGCTCTGGGCATGTGGAGAGCCAACGCTCATTTGGGGACCCCACTTTTGTCATACCTTTTGAAGGTGTGTTGATGAGGAACATGGAGGCTTTCGCTGGCTCTGTTTCTTTGCTTCGACTCAAATCACTTTGGGATCAATTTTAAACCCTCAATTTTAAAGTTCATGATTCTGGAACAAGGTGTGGAAGGGAAACAGAGGCAAGGCACATGCAAGGAGGTGCATGGCACAATAGGATGTACCTGGGTGCGCAACAGGAAGAAAAGGGATGGCTGATTTTAAGGCATGTCTATAGAAGGGAACGCGAAGAAGGCGCGAGGGGAAGGCGCAGGAGCCATGTGCACAAGAGGGAAGTGTAAAAGGGGGAAATGGAAGGAGAGAAGAATGCAAAAGAAAAGTATGGAAGCAGGGTGCGAATATCTAACTAAGGTTGGGCGCGTGATGGCACAAAGGAAATAGGGTGCGTGACAGGATGACCTGAAACTTAGCCAATTTGGAAGGCATCTGTAGAGGGGTGCGCGGAAGAATTACATGGCATGGGGAGTGTGTGGGAGGACTACATCCTATGCAAAGTGCCAAATGAGAAAGCTTGCATGAACATAACCTGAAATGTAAAGCATCAGAGTCAGAATGAAGAGTATAATCCATCCAAATAGTGGGAGAGTTATTTGGATAAAAATTACTATTATTATAGTGTGATGAGCATGAGAAACATGAGAAAGGTCAAAGAAAATTTCAAGTTCCAGTTGGAGATGGTGTGATACTTATGAGAAGCAAAAAAGTCCAAAGTTTGGAAAATGGTAAATACAGTGATGGGGAGGTGAATGAGTGTTGACAAAGTCCCAAAATAACATTAACTATCTATAACAATTTGAATCCCACCCCCATTGGTGGGCGCACCTTCGATAGCCTCTTAAGACCTTGGTTACGCTGATGAACACATCCAAACTCATGGAAAGCACGTAATGATGATTGGATACCAATTTATTTCTCCTATACAAATTGAAAAAAACATTAGTAGCAAACAAATTGAATCAATCTATGAAATTAATATTGCCAAAAAAATTATATTGCTTACAATGCACTCGACTTGGAAAATATTTCTTCTAAGACTCCTTCTGGGTCATCCATCATAAATTTGAAATAGAAAAACATGTTACTGACAGCAAGAAAAACATGTTACTTGGTGTTGTATGTGTAGCAGATGCAAATGAATCTCCTAGAGTTGTAAGTACCTGATTTTTATGTGGATAGCTTGTTCAGCCAATGGAAAAACATCAAGTTCTTGTTTTTGTGTAAGAATTATAGGGGGCATCTTTCACATTCTAATTGGCTTGGTGTACCTACTTTGTATTTTCTTTGAGATCTCTTCAAGTACATAGATTTCATATGCCAAATATGCTCTTGTGTTACTTATTATTTCAGAAAATGTAATTAAGGAGACAAATAAATACTCATAGAATTAACAGAGGATGTGGTATTGAATTCAAAATAATCTTCAAGTAACATAGAATATAAGGTGTACGAAATATAATAATGTAATATTCAAACCAATGCTTTGAAAAATTGTATTTTCTAGTATATATATCGAATGCCAACCCAAACTAAGTGCAATATGAAGACATGGATCATTACTTAAAGACAAATATATTGTAAACTATATGAGAAAACAATTAAGTAATTATAGACAAATATGTTGTTAATTGGATAGTTATGGTCATTTTCATTTCCAAGTTTTCTTAAACAATATATAAAATAAATAGAAATCCATCATAGAAATTGGGGTCTCATATACTTAATTAGTGCTTCCCTTGGTCCTGACATTAACAACACTGGACGTAATTTTTAAAAATCTTTCTTTAGGATTGTACAAACATGGACTATTGTCTTGTAATTTAGAAGAGTGGTATTTTCATTATTAAAATGATGAACAAGAAACACAAATCTAAAAATGAATATAATTGTACTTGAAATATATATATATATATATATATATATATATATATATTAGATTTCTTTCAATTACAATTATTTGCATTTTTTAGATTTGTGTTTCTTGTTCATCATTTTAATAATGAAAATACCACTCTTCTAAATTTCAAGACAATAGTCCATGTTTCTACAATCCTAAAGAAATATTTTTAAAAGTTACATTCAATATATATATATATACCTGAAACTCATGTGGTCCATCAAGGATTTGCAACATTTTTTGGAGTCCATTGTATTTAAGAATATATTTATTTATTGGTTTGTGAGTTTAGGATAAGTATTGGATATGATAGCAGGAGCAGGAGATAGATATAGAACAGCACAAGACAAAATAATATTCGAATGTATTCAATGTGTGTTTCATCAAACAAGAGTGCCAAGCCTTATAAAGGCTACGGGTGGAGGGTGAAAGTTATAACTGTCCACCATAACAATGTATTAAATATTAAACAATATTAAACTAATGCTAACATTCCCCCCCTTAATACATTGTTCCTACAAACATACATTTCCTGATAATAGGTCCCCCCCTTAAATAGAACACCGCAAAGAGGGTCTTCACACGAGCATGTGCCTACATGGTCTCACATGGTTTTTCTAAGGTTGACGAGAAACCTAGAGGGAAAGGAACACTTTCCGACTGTTCACCTCGGTGGTTTTACAGGATTACCATGAACCAAGAGGATTTTACCTCGGTGGTTTTACAGGCATACCACAAACCCAAGAGGATGATACCTCGGTGGTTTTACAGGATTACCACGAACCCAGGGCGAGTACCATGCGCTGCTTTTAGTGCTTTTCTATTCCCCACGATGCTCTTCAATTAGAAGGTCCCAAATAGGAAACTTCGTATCATTTGTACTTTATTGAATAACAAAACAACATGAACACGACACAAAACTGAAACTGAAATAAACAAGCCAAAAATTGAGGAATAGGTCCTCAATACCTACTTCTGCCACAATCTCTGTTGGCGGCCTCATCGCTTGTGGCTTGCAAGAGGTCGCTGGATTTCCTCCAGCCTCCGTTATCCTCCGTCCTCCTGTTACATTATATCAACAAGCATCTAAATCATGCCAAGGTGGAGGCTTTGGTTTACCAAGAAAAGTGGTATTGTTGCCAATTGGACTTGACATAATACAATCTGGATTTTGTGTTCCAACTCGAAGAGTTTCACCACGCCTATGCATCTCAACAATCTCAATAACGTGCTTAGGTGTAACATCCTCATAGTAGTTGTATGAAAATCCTTTTGAGCCCTTTGTGTAGTCAGCAACAGTAATTAAAGGAGAATTCACACAACATTCCATACTATCCATGAAATGATGAGTGGTGATCAGAGCAAACTTATCTCCTAATTCTAAAAAGTCTACAGAAGCATACGCGGGTTTCAATATCCTTTGTTGTTTGACGTCAGACCTCAAATTGCAAATATCACTGCCAGAGCAATGGCACACGATGCCAATCAATACACAAAAGAAACAGTTCGAGAGAACTGTCAAACGGTTGCACACATATGCCAAAAAGGGCATAATTGATTTTATTTGGCCTTGGACTTGTCTTCTCTATCCACAGTCCTCCTTCACGCAGCAAGTTTATCTGCTCTACTTTAACGGTAAAAAGGTCTCCATGCATAGTATTTGTGTTCAATGGGCACAAATCGAAGAAACAAATGCTCGACCACTGAGTTATAGGAAGACTCTAAAAAATCCACAGTACAACCATGTAACAAAACTATAAAATCCTCCTCTTGATTAGTCTCTGCAGAAAATGGTTGGAGACAGTTACAAGATGGTTGAAATCAAAATTTCAATTGTTTGAGTCTTCCACGCAGATCTCAAGGCAGCAAACAAAATGACCAGCAAACAGAATGTCCCACGCAGGTCATCCACTCTTCCACGTCTCCAATGCTAAGATAAAATAGGTCGCAGGATTCCTCTTGCTTCTCAAACGCTCCTCCCACTTCAAGACAAATCTCTCTAATAAATGCCAATGGAAACAACATCACGTCACGATGCTAAACAAAAATGTGTATCCAATCGCCATGGCTCTACAGATTCTAGGCGCTAATAGACATGCATGTCTCCAAAATTTAAACCATGTTTAAACTCCTTCATCCACCGTGATTGCAATGGAGACTGCGCTGAGAAGGCATCCGCTCTGATACCAATGATGGCAGGAGCAGGAGATAGATACAGAACAGCACAAGACAAAATAATATTCGAATGTATTCAATGTGTGTTTCATCAAACAAGAGTGCCAAGCCTTATAAAGGCTACGGGTGGAGGGTGACAGTTATAATTGTCCACCATAACAATGTATTAAATATTAAACAATATTAAACTAATGCTAACAGGATATACACTTAATTTTCTTTAGTAAAGATACTTTTATTTCTATTGGCTTTGTTTATTAGCATTATCACTTGGGGATTTTTTCTTAGTGCTACTCTTTTTGCTAGCCAAAAATTTTTTTAGAGAATTTGACTATGCGGGAAAACATTGTGAAGTATGATAGTATTTTCTCACCATACGGCTGACAACATTAATGCGGAAATGGTAACTGGAAAAAAGACTAACAAAATTTGAAATACAAAGTGTGATTTCCTTAGCTGATTCATTTGTTTTTCTACACGTGCAATAAAAATGAAATTGGTTTTCTATAAAATTGAGTGGACAAGGTTACATTAAATATACTAATGTAAATATCATGAACATACCGATGATTTAGACTTTTCCCTAAACCACAACATGCATAATCAAATGCATAATTATATTTTATTTTGGATTGTAGGCTTGATGCAGGCGCATCATCGTAAAGGCTTCAATTTTGCAATTTTGTGTCAAGAAAGGGGTTTACTGTGGTTTTGGTGGTGTAGATAGGTTTTCTTAGCTCCTCCATGGTATTTTAAGACCATCCTAGTGTGTTAGGTGGGAAAATTCAAGTTTCCCTCCAAAAGAGACAATTTAAAATTTGAATGTAAAAGGTGTTCTTGAAAGTTGTAATGTGTAAAAATGATGTTATTAAATGTCAAAAGAGGTCATTTTGAGACCTTAGGAGAGTTGAGGAATGTAGAAGCATTCTTGTGTAAGAAACCATGAGTCGAACTCATCCATAACCTTAGTCAGTTAGGTAAACCTTGAGAAACCACCTTTGGTCAAGCATATGAAAAGAGAAATTCGAGTTGTGAAGTAGTTATTCTTGTAGAGGAAGGTTTGGAGAGAGGGAGTGAACATGAAAATAGCTTGAGATGTCTTATGAGGTCTGCAAGTTGATTGTATGAAAGATATATCAAACTTCCTTGAATGAAAAGCTTCATGTTGTGCATATTTCTTTATTGTCTTTGATTGATAAACAAGATTTTTTTTTGATTGCATCTAATCTCACTGGTTTACAGAGAAAAAATGCTAATTTGAATATGTTAGTGTGTTTCTAGGGTAACAAAGTTAGTATGCAAAAGGATTGGCTTAGTGACACATCTTACATAAGGGTTTGATAAGAATCTAACAATGTGTAGGGTTAAAGGTATGATTCCAATCTTCAAGAATGAATTAAACAAATATAATGTTGATAATCATGAATGAAGGTATTGGTGATGTCTGTGATTCTTGATAGAGTTGGAGAAAGAACAAATTAAATTTAGTAATCAATGAGAAGCTCCCAGGTAAGCTACAAACCTAGGGTTTGATCTAAGTATAAAAGGGATATTTTGACCATTTAAAAGAATTGAAACTTGATTTCATTGGTGTAAAATGTGTGAAGGAAGTAAAGTGATGGTTTCTACTCAATATTGGCTCTTGGAAGGGATATTAAAAATGTCTAAAGTGTTAAATACAGTCACTTCAGTGTTTACTATCATAGTACCCTATTGAGGGTTGCAAGCATTTCATCCTTGTCAGAAAAATAATCATCCTACTACCTTGAAGTTTATTGCTCTTGTAATTTATTGAGGATGGAGACAGTATTAGGTGTGAAGAAAGTCTCATATGAGAAAGAAGATAGGGAATTAGTCTCATACTCTACCTGACAAGGAGATAGGATGGAATGCTACTTTTTGGTGAAAATGGTTAAATCTTACCACTGTGCACTATTGAGAAAAATGGGATAGCACAAGGATGACTAAGAGGAAATAATTTAGAGCAGTAAAGCCCTATGTTTCTCTTATATATTGTAGACTTTGTTTTGATACAAAGAGAGAGATTGTGTATGTAAGAATCAAGAGCACTAGCAATTGCATGTCAGGAACTAGAAGGATTACCATGTTTTGAGGTGAAATATGTGAAGAATATTGTAAAAGAAAACTGAGGTAAACTCTATAATCTTGCCCCAATTTCTTAAGGTTTTATTGAATTGGAAAAGGATGAGAATAACAATATTCTGAGTCAAAGTAGATATAAACATCATGGTGGAAAAAATTGTAAGCCACTTGGGTAGGTGTAATCTAAACAAGAAAGATGGATAATGTGAATTCAGACTTGGAGGAATGATTTAGAGGTCTTGAAAAGCTTAAATTTTCATGTTAGACTCATTTCTTCCTTCTCTATAAATTCAAGACAAGGTATCTATAACTTAAAGTCTTTTTAGAATGTCAAGTTATTTTCTATAAGCTCTTACTTTTGTCTACCCAATCTAGGCTTTTCCTAGTACACCATCCAAGATGGGGTTGAATATTTTTAAAGTATTAATCTAGGTTTTAGCGTTAATCATGGTATTTCTCAACACATTAATATGTTTGGGAGTTCCCTTGATGTGATTTCAAGATGAAGAGAGATTTAATAATATTTAGATCATCATGGCATCCTTATTGTAATCCTGGAAAAATAAATATATGATTATCTTGTCCTACTTCAAGATCACAATGATTTAATCCATTTAGTAGTAATTTGAAAAAGTACAGGTTATGGCCTCCTCTTCATTAGATGATATATATTAAATTACATGGTTGTGTACATAAGTGAATTTCATGTCTAAGATCAATAACCAAGTTATAGTAAACCAAGTGACTTATAGTTAAACATATTCCTCAATGGATAAATGCTTCATTACTATAGGTCATACTCATTCAACGCTTTAGTAAAAGATTCGGTCATTACTCAAGCGTAGGTCTCAAGGTATGAAACTAGAGATTAGCTCAGCCATGGGGATACCATTACTCCCACAAGATGTAGTTGTTAAGCAAAAATGAGAGATTAACAACTGATTCTTGAGTAATGTCACACATTCCAGCAGAGATAACCTTTATATATTTCATTGTCCTTGTCCATAGAGTAATGTATATGGTTCAAGTTATAGCTAGGATCTTATTCACACTTCCATTTTAAAAGGGCAGAATTCACTGGTTGTTGTTAAGCTACAAGCCAGACAACCTTCCAAACTAATGTTCATGCTTTTGATACAACCCAGGGTCGTGGCTCCAGGCCCATCATTATTCTGTAAGAGGACTAGTGTTTGTTCTCAAGATTGGCACTTTACTAGTAAAACATGCTTCAACACCTATTCCACACCGCCGAAAGGTGAAACATACTCTATTTTCTGAGAGAAGAACCACTATTTCATTGGTTCAATGGGTCAATTAGGATATTTTTAACATTATTGTCAATTTGTAAATCTTTAGTAGGTTAACAGTCCTATGAAAGGTTGATAGTATTTTTGAAAGTAAATAAAAACAGAAATTTAATTTGACAAATACAGTAGATGATGCATGGTTTGAAACTTTGAAAGTAAATATTATAATATTAATTGCAAGAGGCATTGATTTAGTCTTCTACACAAAGCTCACGACAAGTTCGTGCGCACCTGTCTGGAAAATAGGAGAAGATAATTTCCTGTGCTATCAGGTGCGCTACACGAAATTAGGAGAAGATAATACAGATCGCAAAAAATATTATACTACTCTCAGATGGCTCTCAGAAAATAAACTCTCCCTATGGTCGCAGAAATAAAAAGGTTTCTTGCACATTAATGATACTCACATATGGCTCTCAGATCATTATTGTAGCACGCATGGGAGGCATGAATAAAAATCTTCTGCTCCAACACGTGTTCAACAGCTAGAAGATCAATGGAAAACCATTTTATGCGGGGAAGGGAGAGGAGGGGATAAAATGTTGACAGTTTTGATTCCCACATACTTCGCAAATTTCTTAAAAATTATTACATGAACACTAGGTGCCATGTTGGAGAACACAACACAGCTCGTCATGATGCTAGTACACGCGGTGATGATGCCCTACGGGTCCCACGCTGACGTGGGCAAAGAGATGACCTAAACGATTGGGTTAGCGGGAGTTTGTTCACTCCGTTTGTTCACTCCATGTCAGTTTGTGTGTGCTCTTTACGGTCAGCCAATTAGAAGTACTACTTTGCACAATTTTTTGAAGTAAACAAATGATTTATCTATAAATATTATTCATTCCAATATAAATTGTAAATTTACTTGAAATTTCAAAACATATATGCACAGCAATTGCAAAGGTGTCAACAACTCCATTAATTATATCTCCTTGTCTATCTTAAATAGAGGATTACTTTCAGAATCTTTCTAAGAATTGTTTTCAAAGAGTTTGCAAGTATTCTACATGCTTCCATATTTTCGATACATATATCTATCAGGGTATTTGTCACTACAATATGTTAAAAAATCCCTTTCTCCATAATACTCTAGTAGATGTCCAGACCCTATTTTGAAGCTCCTATTTTAACATAGATTTGGTATATTGGTGACAAACAATTTCAAAGGAGCATGAGTGATCTGCATTTTTGAACTTATAAAAGCAAGGTAAAATTAAATAGGGATGTTAAACTTGAAGATTAAATTGCACTCGCTAGTCGGTTTGAATAGCGGGAACAGATCTACTATTGTAATTCACATATCTATAGAAATTATTATAGTTTTTCATTTTTTGTCCTGTTTTGAAATAGGTTGGATATTCTTTAGGAATTTTATCAGTACATATCATCGACAAGATACTATTGTTTATGCTTTGGCCAATTAGTTGGAAAGCGGTGGGGCGGTGCACTGTGGATTAAATTGGCATATCATTATTTCAGCAAGGTAAGATTGCATGTTCCCGCAAACTATAATACTATTGCAGAAAAAAAATTATTTCTTTTTTTATTCATTGGTCCTTTCTTTTCCCTTCATCATGAGCAAGCATATTTTATCGATACAATGCATGTTTATTTGTTTTGGTTGACTCCTTTTAGTCCTACCTATCGACACTTGGTTGCATTCATTTCTCAATTTTTGTTTCTACGATTGATGGCCCTTCATATATTCTTGCGAGAAGATTAGTTGGTTCATATGGATCAATTCTAAATCTAGATACAATGTATCTATATTTGAAATAATCTATTTCTTCTATCTCAATCGACATTAGCTCTAATCTTTGTTGCTCATTATCATATAATCTTATGATATTTTAAGTATTATCATGCTAACACTATAGCGTTATCTTGTGAACATTACAACCTTGATCATTCATTATAATTTTTATAGCATTGTAACCTATTGTAACCATATTATATTACTTATAATAGTAAAAGTACATATAATATAATTTATGATGTTAAGAACATTATAACATGACCATTATAGTGTTTCATTATCATATAACTTATTAATGGTTACACTATAATAACAATACTCATTGAGTATAATCTCATCATGACAATTCATAAGGTCTAAAGTAGGGTCATATGATATGTTAGGGGTTTAATAGTTATTGGTGTATGTTATTTATATCATACTTATCATAATGAGGTTACATTGAATATTACGGTAGGACTATAATATATATGTATAATTGTTTAAATGTGACCCTTATAGACATTGCAAAATTAACTAAATCTATGTCAAGGTGGCATCATAACAAATTTGGTATTATTATAAGATGTATAAAGAAAAAGTACGTATATTACTATATCACATCTTCATTTTCATACTAACACTTCACAATGAATATAGCAATAACATTGATGTTTGATATGTCTATAATATAAATATATGAATAGCTGCAAAATTATTGTAATAATCCCTACATTGTCATTTATATAAAATTTACACTATATATAATAGACATCAAGACCCGTATAACACTCATACCATATGTTTAAGGATATCTTATTGTATATAACATATAGTTTAATACTTACTAAAGTACATAAAATATATCATTTTTAATCCGAACGTGATATTGATATATAATATACCTTATACACAATACATTAATATTAAATGTGACACTAGTAATATAAATAATATATTATTACAAATATTATAAGGTTAAAATAATTAAAACTTTGTAAAACTTATTTCATAATCATAATATTGTAACGAAAATCCATATTATAACTATTGCCGTAATATTTTATATTAATATAACAATACCATTATTATAACATTAAACAATGATAAATTAGTTCTTTATAATATGAATATTATATATATAAAATGTTCTATATAATAATCGATCATTACGCCATAAGGCATTACTATGTGAGGTACTACCGGACTCCGACAAATATCGTTGTTCTTGGCCGATTCATCTTTTTTTCGATGCACGGGATTTAATTTTGGGTTTTTGTTGAAATCGGATGATGGTGCATGTGGTCGAGGTACCCACGTGATATTTGCCTTTGACATGAATGATTGCAGAATCCTAAAAAAGGAGACCTCGAATCGGTGTTGCAGGAAAACGACATTTAAATGCACCAAAACTAAAAAAATATTCTCCTAGAAAAGAACAGAGGAACCTACTACTACAATGGAGAATTCATAGATCGTGTTGTTCTTCAATGATTCATCTTTCTCCAAGTAATTGGACAAAAAATCCAAAATATTTTTAGGGCTTGGCCATTGAAAAAAAAAAAAAAAACGTTTATGCACAAAAATAATCGAGTTCAACCATCATAATCGGTAAAAACTCTTTAAATTCAAATATTTTCTCCTTAAAATTGCATGATTATTACATAGCCGAACGTATGTCCAGATTGAAATTATTACTTTCTTTGAAAATTTCAAATTGATGTTCAAAGCTGTGTGAAAAGGTTGTGTCTCTCAAGATGTCCTAAGAGAGGTGGGAAAAACAAGATGTAACGACCTAAGAAAAAAAATTCACACACGAACAATTCACATAACACACATCACAAGATACAACAACTAACTTGTGAAAGACTTGATACAAGGATGGCCCTAAAGGCAAAGACGGAAACGTTCACACCTTTCAAGGACAATTTATTTTTCTTTAGAAAGACAACATAGAAGTCCAACCACAAAACACACTTACAGTTAGGGCCAACCACAATGAGATATTCTTGAGGGTTATTTATTTTAATAGGACATCTTGCAATTCTTAGCTTACGTTTTCAAGGAGACTCAGGATACGATTCAAACAATTCATCTTACCAAGCTAAGTTTATTCCTTTTTCACTGAGTAATCATCCTTAAATCTTCTCTATTATGACATTTATTTGCTTAATTCGTTTATTTAGAGAAAGGGGGTAATTTAATTTCTCAAGGCCATCTATTAACACTTATGCTACAAGGACTTGTTCATGCCCATATGACAACATGGGTTTGCGTTTAACATACTTAAGAGCAAAAAGAAAAAGCACCTTGGGAAAAAGGTTAGAGGGAGAAGGTTGAGTTGAAAACATCTTCAAGACCTCATTAACTATTACCAAGATATAAATGAGACTTGAAAACTTAACCAGAATTATTAAATATTTTACTTGGGCTTTACTAAATGAGTATTAACAAGGAATAAAAATTTACTTTCCAAAAGGCGGTGAGAAAGATGGTGAGGTTTCCAATTTGTTTTCTCTAGCTTATTAAATCTTATCATCTTCAAACAACTAACAGTTCATTTCACCTTAGGGTTATTTTACAAATTTCACCATAACAGGAATAATGTTCACTAGAGGAGCTAGGGTTAACATGTTATAAAGTTTACCTGCAATGATAGTCTTGCCCTTGATTACTTAAAGAATTACTTGCTCTCAAGTTGGTGACCCCTACGTTACTTTATTTGAATACAACTTTTAACTTAACTTCCAGAAGTATTAAACAATCCCATGTTAGTTTACTTGTGACACTTTATTACTAAGTCATATCAAGGTTTAACTCAAAATTTATTCTCAAGGCAAGGTTGTAGCAACACTCATTTACAAGAACAAAACAAGATTACATCAATTCTTAAAATACTGATACTCCAACAAAGTCACTCAACAACAATAACCAAATTTTCTTATAATTTCAATGATGGTCAAACAATACAAGGTTTCCAAAGTTCAGATGACAAAGTCCACAATACTTTATACTAAGACATTAATCCTCTTTTAAAATTTCCACTGGACGTTAACAATAGTTGAACAACATAAAAAGGTTTCGAGCAAAGGAACTTCTCAACTGAGGTTGATGACAAAAGTCTACAAATCTATCCCTCATCTACACGCAAAATCCATCTGCAGCAAATTTTCTACAAGAGTCAGTTCACGAGAACTGAGCAAGATAAGGCTACACAAACCCACCATAATCAATTATATATCAATATCATGAAAAGAAGCACTTTAGTACAAGAATTTGGTCAGACCTCTAAACACTATCAACACTTCAAGTTATAAAAAGTCTCCATCATGCCAATCAAAGAAGGAGAAGACCTTGTACTTCAGTTAGGAGCAAAAGAAACGAAAGTAACAATCATATGAGAATGGCCCTTGGCCCTATAAGGAGAAAATAAACAATCTAGCAAAGCACAGAATTCCCATCAAGTAAGTAATTAACAATAATTACAAGATTGAGATTTGATATATAAACAAACCATCTAGAAAATTTATCAAAGGTACCAAACGCATAGACTAAAATAATATATTTCTAAACGAACAAGAGTTGATCGGCCCAAGAAAGGGGAACCACGGGTTTCAGAAATTAACACAAAAGGCCATGTATAATTGAGTTTCAAATCGGAAATCAATTAGAGTATACATACAACATAAGTTTCGAAGCAAAGGCAAGAGTACTAGTTTTGACCATTAACTACAAAGATTTTCCAATCATCCAAGAAGGGTCAAAGTCTTACAAAGCTAAGAAAGCAAACACACGAGAGAAGAAGGGGTTCCATCCAACAAGAGTATACAATAATGTCATCAACAATTTTTATAACACTAAAGATTTGCAAACCTCCACTACAATACTAATGTTTGGTTAATTTAAAATAAATTACCCATATCCCAAAACAACCATATTTTACGGCAACCCTTGGTAACACAGTCAACCGTCGCACAAATAGATACAAACATAATTTGTAAGTGACATTATCAAAACAAACCTTCCGCTATGAATCCATAAGATTATCAAATGAAAGCTGAGTTTTTCCGAAGATTAATCACATTTAAGGAAATTTCCATCACAAACTATTACGGTAATTACGTACATAAAAACCGACCAATATTAATTAATAGCGCTAACATTACAAGGGAGAAAATAATGCAACTTAGTAAAAATAGAATAGCGTCATTAGCAATAATTTGGAGAGGGGGATTAGACCAAACTATTCTAGTGTCAACGAGGTACTGGATTCGCACAATGATACCTCCAGCTTAGTTGATCCGAAAAGCTAGTTATGGTTCAAGTTGATAGGGATGGTCAAGGTACTTCTTGAGGATGGCCTTAAAAGCCTAGAAACAAGATGAAAGATAGTATAAGAGTCTAAACACGCGAGATGGAAAAACACATTGCACACAAACCTTTTCATTCTACCAGTTTTAATACCAAAACTCTAAGCTGGCTAGCCCACGCATTGCTCACACAATACTACAACCTTTCTTTCTCGATGCCAAAAGGTTATCAAAGGGACTCGCAAAGGGGATAACAGAAAAAAATGTCAAAAGACAACTTGGGTGCTAGGGAGGAGCTTCATAGTTATCGTAACTTACTTCCATAATATCGAAAATACTAGATCAACATAATGACTTGCAACTCAATCGCAGAGAAGAATTAATACATAAACAAACATACGAAGGTCTATCATTCGAGTAAGAGAAACATAACATTCAGAGGGGAGGGCACACGCATCCCTTCGACCCACATACTGTCAATGATAAAAGCTAAAACAAGAGGAAACAAGCAGAAAGGGAAAGTCTCCCATCATGACATCCAACTGACAATTCAATGCAAGGTAAAGTGGTTCGATTTCACAATAATTTTAAATAAAATAATAGTAGAAAGGTGTAGAAATATCTTGCCTATTTCTCCAGCTTCTTCAGTAGTCGTCGTACAGACTCCGCACGGGCCAACATAAAAATTGTGATTCAAACTGTGTATCATAAATGCGGTTATTAAGCAGTGGCACATGTGCTAACACGTCGCATGCCTCAGCCACAGTAAACTTGTATGTCAATGTCAACCCATATATTTGTGTCCCAGATGGAAATCTGTCCAATGTTGTAGGGAGGGGAAGAAGAACTGATTTGACAGGCCGATATAGAACTCTGACTTTTGTCAAAACTGCAACAGGAGCAAGTGTCTCAGTTGATAAGGCCTTCACATCAATCTTGGTAGGTGCATCAAAACCAGAAAGAAGAATCTCTTCCTTATTTGCACTAATTCCATGGAATTCAAGCTCCAAATCTACAAGCATTGTAGCATGACTACCATTTCCACTAGACCAGAACTGAGCTATAGTTATTTCCACTGTTCGACCACTTTCAACTCTAAGGCTGAAGCTTTTCAATGATGGAGACAAGAATGTTACAACACTCTCCCACTGAAGAGATCGACTTTTAGGACAAATCTGAAGACAGTTAATAAAAAAACGTCGAGGAGTGTCAAAACCAGAAGCTCACATGGTAGCCTCCACCCATGTAGAACCAATTGGAACTTCAATAAATCTCCGCTCAATGTGACCTGCTAAAAAGGAAAACCCTTAAAAATAAGTTGCTGGAGGATTCATTTTTAAGGATATAGGTTTTATTATTGTCACAGGTACTCTAAATAGAGGACCACGCAATGGGGCCTTGCAATCTATACCGTAGACTTCAAAGTAATGCACTCCTTCAAAAAGGGAAGTTGGATCTACAAGAACATTGAAGTTGTTTCCACTGTGCGTGAGAAGAATATATTCAGGGACCTTTACCACTTTAGCATTACTAGATTTTATATGAATGCATTCCTCAAAAGGAACTAATATCTTTAACTTGTCAGCATCTTCATGAAACTTTGGCTCAACCTGTACAATCCACTCACTAAACAGATCCAACAGAAGCAAACACGCTGATCATTCTCAGCATCTCAACAACACAACCCACTACACTAAACAGATCCGCCTCTATGAGATACTGTCCATGAGTTACAACGTAAAACAAGTAAGAAATCAATAGAGAATGTTAGTAATAAATTTCATCAGTCTCCTGGTAATACTCTCCTTTGTCACATAGTCGATTTTTATAAAAAAATACTTGAAGGAGAATCCCGAATTTGAGGATGCATTCAATCTTTCGAAGCAGACAACAACAGAGAGTTGGACAACCTGCTTTTTGGAGGTGCTCAAAAATATTCAACCAACCTGTAACACTCTTGCCACCTAGCTAAAACCTATTGCAGGCCGTTGCTGAGGCTCTCCGACTAGCACACACCTCGCAGCACCCAAAAAACACGCCTGCTACACTAGCTTGCAGCTGGCGCACACCCAGACTCCACAACGTAGCCAACATCCTCCCAGTGCATGTCAAAAAGGTAGACTTGGAAGGAAACTCCATTAAAGTGTAGCGACCAGTCTCCAGAGGAGCCCACGCGGCCAAGGAAGAATGCTCGAGCAAAACTAGTCTAAAACCAATCAAAAGACTCCCCAAATCAGGGGTTTCCTTCCCCCAAGACATGGCAGACAAAGGCATCAGGAAGTCAAAGGAAGTAGAGCAGATCATAAAAGATACAGGTCTGAAGTGGTTGAAGGGTCGCTGGAAAAGACTGGTGGCCAACTGCCCCCCCCACTTGGCATTCAAACCAAAGGAAAGACCAACACGACTTGCCTAAAAGAAGAATGAGTGGTAAGTGCTCTTCCTCCACACATAAATAAAGGCCAGGTCTTTCAACAAAAGGGAAACAAGTGTATGTGGCCAGCAAGGGTAACAAAATTTAGTTGGGGTGGGTGGATGCCCCCATACAACCAAAACACTAACCGAAAAAGAAATTACGTATTCACCGCACACAAAGAGATCTGGACGGCCACAAGAAAAAATGTTAAACGCTAAAAACGAACACCACTTCCTAAGCAGAGGCATCACCCATGAACAAGGTCCTCCTCATGCATGAATCGGGGCTCAGTCTTCGAGAGCGGCCGTTAAAAAAATAAATAAATAACCAAGGTAACTTACAGGTAATTAATAATATTCCTGAAATCGACACAATAAATAAATAAATAATAATAATAGTAATTGTTATTCGACAACTAAAATAATAATACTATTATTATTATTTTATAACCTAATAATAATAATTATTAATCCTATTAATAAGGGTCGACAAACAAGTACGGTAAAAGAGAACATGAATTTCCTTTAACAAGGAAATCGTAGCAAGCATCGCGTAAGGGCAAGAAACGACAACAACAAACACGACCGAAACACGATGAAGAGGGAGATGATTGAGTATTCCCTGCGACCAAGGTGAAGCCCACCAATGATCGACGAAGGAAAAATGACATTCCATGCTTAGCACTCGATCGCCGAAGGATGAACAGGTGTAACGTAGAACAGGGCATTACACAAGAGTTTTAGAAACTGCGAAGAATTTTATTGGAATTAATGACCTATTGAAATATTTTGAAGGAGGTGGGAAAAAGAAGAGTTTTAGAAACTGTGAAGAACTATGTTGGAATTAATGACCTAGTGAAAGATTTTGAAGGAAGCTGCCTCAAGAATATGGAAAGGAAAGAAAATATCATTGGCATATATGGGTTGGGTGTGTCTCGAAAGACCACTCTAGCGAGAGAATTGTTTAACCGCAGGCATTCAAAATACAAGGCATCATGTTTTTTGTTCGACGTGGGGGAAGCATCTGCAAATATTCATTTGATATCTTTGCAATGTAAGCTTCTTAAGGATCTGGTCAATTAAGATTGCAAATTTCATAGCATATATGAAGGATATAGCTATCTCAGATCTCATCTAAGAAGTGTCCCTTTTTTGAAGTTTCTAATTTTTATAGATAACATAGATCACGTGGATCAACTAAATGCTTTCCTCGTCAAGGATATTGTGCAAAATAATTTTCGTAGTTTGATTATCGTGACAACTCATGATAAGAGGGTTCTGATAAGAACATGTATCTCTCTTCATTATAAGATGAAGGAAATGAATGCCAATAATAGCACAGAGCTCTTTTGTTGGCACGCCTTCCACAACCATATCCCACCCGTGAATATGAAGATTTAGTCCGAATGTTGGTGACAGAATGTGGAGGTATTCCTCTGTCTCTGCAGGTGTTGGGTGGACATGTCTTTGGCAGCAATAGCCGGTGCTATTGGAAATTAGAGTTGGATACAGTGAGGAAAACTCCTCCCCACGATATAAAACAGAGGTTTAAAATAAGCATTGATGCCCTCGACAATGAGAAAAAGCAGATATTTATGGACATTGTATGATTTTTAGTCAACAAATCCATTCATATGGCTATAAGAATATGGGAAAGATCAGGATGGAGCCCTGAGCACACAATCCAGACTTTGAAAGATAAATGTCTTATTAAAGTTCACGTGGGAAGGACTTACTGGCATGGATCTGACTCAGGAAACATTCCTTTATTAGGAATGCATGATCATATCCATGATTTAGGAAGGGAAATGGCAGATGAATTGAGCACTCCTCGTCGACTGTGGCGCCCTCAATATATTCATGCTCAAGTATGCTTCTCCTAAATTTCTCAAGCACTTTATGGCCGCATTAAAAATAATGTCTATGTAGCTTAGAGTTAATTTTATTTTCTTTGGAACCTAGTTGTGACTACCATCATTGAATGCAGGAAGCAATGGGATTCTAAAACATTCTCACCCGTAGTTATAGTTTTAGGCAGCGTTGGATTTTGCAAGGCATTTAAACGTTTTTAGTCATTTTAGATGTCAAAATACAGGTACTTTTAAAATATGGCCGTCATAATTGACAGGAAAAATTATCATTTAAATGTTAAAATGACACGTATATTAGAAATTTAACTGGTCAATGTGTGTGTATTTTATCTATCATAATTAAGAAAGTAAGTAAATTAAATTATATATATATATTGAAATTCATGAAAAATATAATATAAATACAAATAGAAATTTCGAAATATATTGAAAATAAAAATAATAGAATCTTACTATCTTATTAATATTATGAAACAAAAGTATATTTCTTTTTTTAGTTTTATTTGATTTTTTGTTTAGCTTTTTCTATTCATTTTAATTTGTAATTGTTTTTTATTATTATTTGTTTGATTTTTTACAAATTAAAATTAGAAAGTACAATCTTCCGGAAGAGATTTTTTTTTGGTTTGTAATTGTATATATGTTATTGCTGATTTTTTTGCTGTTTGAGATCGTTCTTTGTGAATTTTGACAATCCACGTAATTATATGCAAAAGGAAATCAATTTTTCAGAGGAAGCTAATTGAAATTCCTCCATATTTTTATGGATTTTGGAAGCTAATGCTAGTAAATAGAAGATTTATTTTACTATGGGAAAAAGCAATCCTTTCATTTTCTCTTACTAAGGAACAAGCTGAGTACCAATTTTTTATATCATATCAATCTTAGTTTTCAGTTGTTTATATCTATACAAGGATTTTTGTATGCTAAAATTAAGATTCGTGTGTTCTTGTTGAAGAAGCGATTGACCAGATCCTATGCCATGCTCTTATAGATCTACAATTTCTCTAGATAAAGTCGAAATGATCGGGGTTTTTGAGGACATGAGAAGTGGAGATCTTTGTCATCACCAATCCGGCACTATGATAATTCTTCACCGGGAACTCCTCGTGCTATGATTATTTACTAATGCATGCCTTTAGTTTGGTGGATGTAATCGGAAACAAAACAATAACATAACACAAGAATACCATCGACTATGATAAGATAGAATGATGAAAATCTGAAATATCAAAATAAATTATAATATTAACATGAAATTACATAATCTCACCCATGAGGTACTTCAAGTGTTATTGACTTCACTTGCCTTTCACCAAGACTATGGGAGAAACTTTACAATTACACCTCTTAATGGCTTCTTCAACACACCTTTAAACCGATGGCTTCCTTCGCACACTTCCTACAATATTTCTCACTACTTCTTTCTATGCTAAATGAGGGGGTGGCCTCTCTATTTATAGAACTTCCAGCTTATCCATCCTATCTCTAAGATAGGATAAGAAATCCACTACGAAGAATCATATTCCATACCTTAACTCTTATTTCGTACATGTAAGCTTATCTCTTAAGATAAGATAAACCTTATCATTTTACATGGGTTCCACATTTTTAGACTTTTTACAAATAAAATACACAAAATATTTATGACCTCACTCCTTGTCCTTATTACCAATATAATATTTCTAATTCCTAATCATGTAGACCCTACTCTCTCTAGTTACCCAAACTTTGACATTTTAACATTACCGGACCACTTACGACAAATATTTACTTTTTACAACATTCCTATTGTACTTTGACTATTACCGTACTCCACATTATTGGCGACACCATACTGACGGTGCCGTTATCTTCTATCAGACGCTACTACTAATTATACTTAACAACATCTTATTCCTAATACATACATTAATGAAATAGAAATTATGGAGGAAAATTTTAGTGTCGACATCTTCCCCCTTCCTAGCTTCTACTCCGTCCTTGGAGTAGACTATTCTAGTGCTTAGAAAATCTTCAACTTGTCGTGGTTGACCCATTTCGTAATGGGAGTGCCATCCAATTCCTCCAGTCGGTACGTACCATTTTCATGCACAACTACTATTTTGTAGGGCCCCATCCATTTTGGAAGAAATTTTCTCTGTCTTCTTTTTTTGTATCTAGAATCATATACTAGAACCAAGTCATTCACATGAAATGGAGACCACCGGATCTTTTGATCAAAGTATTCCTTCTGCTTCATTTTCTTCTTATGGCTTGTATCCTTTGCTATTTCTCTCATTTCCTCCAGCAAATGAAGATGTACCAACCTTTCTTTTACTGAATCACTTTCATCCATCCTTTCATTTTTCATAACTCTCACAGTGGGAATATCAAACTCAATAGGAAGAACTAGATCAATGCCATAGGCCAACTGAAATGGGGAGTATCCTGTTGCTGACTTTGATGTTGCCCTATATGCCCACAATGTTGCATGAATCCTTTTATCCCATTTATGTACCTGCAAGGCTGCATCTTTTGCTAGAATTTGACACAACACAAAATTTGTTCGTTCCACCTGTCCATTTGTGCTTGGCTTGTATGTTGTTGCCTTCCTGTGCTTAATAGAAAACTTATTGACTAGGGCTTCTACCACCTCATTAATGAAGTGGCTTCCTTGATTTGTTACAATTTCTAATGGACAACCAAATCTGGTGACAATGCGTTCATATATGAACCTTGCCACTTCATCCATGGAAGTTGTTTTCAATGGCCTAGCTTCAACCCACTTGGTTAAATAACTGCATGGTAACTACAATATACTTATTTTGGCGTGATGTAGTTGGAAGTGGACCTACAATGTCTATTCCCCACTTTTCAAAGGGACCAAGGGGAAGAATAGGACATAATGGAGCTGATGAAGTCTTACGGTTACCATGTGTTTGACAAATATCACATGTCTTACAATAATTATAACAATCTTTAAAAAGAGTGGGCCAGTGATAACCTGCATCCAAGATCCTTCTTGTTGTAAGTTGTCCAGAGAAGTTCCCTCCACATGTACCATTGTGGAATTCTTCTAGCAGCTCCTTTCCTTGATCACGTCCAACTGCCCTCTTGTACTGTCCATCAGGTCCTATTCGAAATAATGCTCCATGCAGAATAGAATATGGACGACTGGCTTGAGTAATCTTTCTCTTAGTCTTTGCATTGGCACCATCAGGAAACTTGAATTCATTCAGATAATTCCAAATATCTATGTATTCACTAGGGATTGTGTCAAGGGAGAACAATGCTGCATCGGGAAAATCATCATCATCACAAGATGATCCTAAACCATCATAGGCTCGAGAGAGTGCATCTGCATTGACATGCTTCTTTCCTGGCCTATCTATAATATCAAATTCAAATTCTTGTAGAAAAATTATCCATCTTGCTATCCTCCCTAATGGGTTAGGCTTATTGACAATATATTTTAGAGCCTGATGATCTGTTACAACTATAAATTTCTGCCCTAGCAAGTAATTTCTAAACTTCTTTATAGCAAAAATGATAGCCAGAGCCTCTTTTTCAGTTACAGTATAATTTACCTCAGCACTGCTCATTTGTCTTCTCCCAAAGTAAATTGGATGTTCATTCCCATTTTCATCCTTTTGGCTCAAAGTACTTCCTAGTGCTACATCTGAGGCATCAGTGTACACAATGAATGGCTTGCTCCAATCTGGATTCTTCAAAACAGGTGAAGACACCGGTGGCTTCCTTGATTGTCCAAAAGCTTCATGCGCCTTATTTCGGTTCATAAGTAACATCCTTCTTCAAGAAATGGGTTAGTGGTCATGCAATCTTTGAGAAATTCTTGATGAACCTTCTATAGTAACCCACATGGCCTAAAAATGATCTCAACTTACTTCTATTCATAGGAAATGGTAAATCTTTGATTTTTGAAACTTTATCGGGATAGTACCAATACCATCTCTGGATACAACAAGCCCTAAAAAATGCCTTTAGAACATCCAAAGACACACTTTGCAGGGTTTAGTGAGGCTTGTGCTTCATCTAATCTTTGAAATGTTGTCTCCATCAGTGCGGGTGGTCCAACTTGCTCCCATAGATGCAAAAATCATCCAGAAATACTCTGATGAAGGTCCTAATGTAGGGTTCGAACACCCTATTCATCAAACGTTGGAATGTTGCTGGAGCATTACACAATCCAAAAGGCATAACTCTATAGGCAAACGTTCCCAAGGAGTGGTGAACGTGGTCTTGCCTGATCTTTCTCTGCTATACGAACTTGGTTGTAGCCGCTATATCCATCAAAGAAACTATAGCACTCGCCGCCTACTTCATCCAAGATCTGATCGAAAATGGAAGAGGGTAATGATCCTTCTTTGTTGCCTTATTGAGCTTCTTGTAGTCAACACAAATGCATATCTTCCCATTCTTTTTATTGAGATCACAATGGGAGAAACCCATTCTGAATTCTCCATAGCAAATATGAATCCTGCATCAAGCAACTTATCTATTTCTTCTTTTACAGTCTTGGAAAAATTAGGATTCATTCTATATGGCATTTGCTTTATGGGCTTAGCACCATCTACCAGCTCAATACAATGTTCTACCCAACTTACTTGACGGAGTTCCTTGTAATCAAAAGTGAATAGGTGTATGTACCTTCGAAAGAGCTGGAGGTAGGATTCCTTCTCACTCTCCATCACAGCATCACCAATCTTTATTTGTTGGAGACGATCATCAACTTCTTCTTCAGATAATTTTATGGGGTCCTGGGTTGGTGTGACTGGAAGAATATCCATGACTGAAACATCAACCTCACTTTCTTCATCTTCAGTGTCCACTTCACTGGTACTAGAGTAATCAGAGGATGTCCAATCATCAGTTTCATCACTTGAATCCACAGGTTCTGCTTTATGATGTCGAGGGATCACGTTTATCTTCACCCTCTCTCTACTGGTCCAAGTGTCATGAAACCTTCATTCCAAAGTAGTTTCTTGCATGAACTCTCCTTAGCCATGGTCTTCCCAGCAGCATTGGGTACGCAACGGTACCATTTCTCATCCCGAAAGTCTACCACACATACAACACCCATAATGAGATATTGCCACATTTGAAACTACACCTTCTAGTTTAGTTTTTCCCTTATTTAATGACCTTAACATAAGTGTTGAACGGCGATCAATTTTTAAACCCAACATATTCATTACAGACTCGGTCATTACATTAACTGCAACACCTCCATCAACTAAGACATCATGAATTGAAATACCATTACATAATACCTCAGCTTGTGGAGCACAGGGATCTACCTCTGCCTCCAAAACAGGGACCTCAACCTCCTTCCTTCTTCGAGCATTGAGTCCACCTCGCAACTCCCGCCTCTTCTCGAGAAAACATAGCCAAGAGTTGACCATATGAAATATTTGCAAGCCTTTTGACAGATCTTCCAAGATGGAGTATGGTCCTGCCTTTGTGAAATCAAAAATCCCGCACACCTGACTTTCTTCTCCTATGTTTCTTACTAGTTTCTCCTTTCATCTTCTTAGGATCAGTTCCATCTTGATTATCTTTTTATTTCTTTCTTTTTGTTACAAACACATCTACTTCATTATTTCTACTCTTATCTACTACATCAAGAGAATTCACAGTGCTTTTCCTTTATCATTATCTCTTGTACCGGATGTAGAAGCTCTATCTCGGACAATTATACTTATAATAACCCTTTTATAACAACCATATCAAACAACTTCAGAAATATTTCTTTTGGACCTCTATCTCCCCCGAGAACTAAATTCCTTTCCTGAAGAAGATTAATAGTTAATCGGCCCATCTTCCTAAGCAGATCTTCATACTCGGTAGATGTACTAGGAGAAATATTTGTGCTCACCGGGAGTGGTTGGATTACGGACCAAAGGTGCTTTGGTGTAGGCTCTACTTTAGCAACAATTTCTTTGGGCTCCTCTTCCATGCTTTCTTCTTGTCTTCTTGCAATCTCCTCTCGCTTGTTCAATGGTAGCTGGGAGGTCATACTTCACTCGTTGTCTGATCTCTGGATTCATCCCAAGAATGAAGTGCTTACAGAGGAGATTATCCACGCCATTCATCAACCCATCGACTAGTCCTTCCTTCCGGATCTGGGCATCGAGCTTCCTCCTTAGCTCTAGAACACGAGCATGATAATCCCTTATCTTCTCCTTCTCTTCTTGGGATAGATTTGTGATCTCGATCATGAGATCTGCATATTTCGTTGTTCACCAAATTCTTCAAGAAAACTTTCGGTTAATAAATCCCATGAATTTTTCACATTATCACCTAGTGTTTCAAACCACCTAAGTGCTGAACCATCCAAAAAGGTAGGAAAAAATTCAGTCCATTGTTCCCTTCTTATAAGGCCATTACAAATACAAGATCGCTTAAACTCTTGAATGAAAGAAGAAGCATCTTCATTAGATTGAGCTGAAAAAATAGGAATCTTTCCCATTTTCAAAAGTAACCACCGTGAAATACCAACCCACAAGTACAATCAACAAGACTTATGTGCACAAATAATTGGAATTACTATAGAAATGACCACGGTAAACTATGGTAAAACTTGACTTACTACGGTAAAAACTAATTTTACTGTGGTAAACACTATTCACAGTAAAAAGTGAAGTTACTGCGGTAAATACTATTCATGGTAAAAAGTGACTTTACTGTGATAAATACTATTCACAACAAAAATGACTTTATCATGGTAACTACTATTTGTTACGAATATATTGTGTAACATTATTAATAATATAGTTTAGAATAATTGTGAAGTTGTGAGAACAACTCACGTTGATAGGAGTGTGAGAGATCTTATAGGGATGAGATAAGTTGGGAGAGATTTGTGGGATGCTGAGTGATCATGAGAGAGATATGAGGGATAGAAGTTGACTCCTTACTTTAAGGATGTCATTTACCTATATATGTATGTAATCCCTCCAGTGTAATCTATCCCGGAAGTTTTCAATATCAAAACTCCATTATTCTATTTCCGGTGTATTTTTCTTATTAAATCTGGTTCAAGCTCTATATTTGGTATCAGAGCAGCGATGTTCCTCAGCATAATGGTTGATTAATGGTTTACGTCTTGGATCAACACGGTTCTGGTGAGACGGCATGGATGCATATTTTTGTCAAGAGATGAATTTATGAGGTTGTTGAAATTGATGGGTTCTATGTGTTAACCTGGCGAGCTCTTCCAGCATTAGGGATCTGCGACCCTGCCCAGTTCGTATTCTGCATGCTCTTCTAGATTGGTCTTATTGTGTTGATTGGCAAAGGCACCGCAAGCTGTGACTCAATTCTTACCATTTCTAATTGCATTCCCGTCTTGCTGCAGATCTGTGCTTCAAAGGTTTAGAATCATATGGCATCTGGATTCACCCTCTCTCAGATCATGAGGAAGATACAATATTGAAGTGTCTACGTCATAAATCCGATTGGAGTGTATATCTATCTTGCACAGTATATTATACGTTTGCCACATTTTTTTTCTGGTCTAGGCGATATAGATCATGGCTTCACGGCTCTGAAGTTTCAAGTTCATATTGTTACATGTGTATCGATTGATGTTTGCCACATCTCAGCCTTCACCAAACGTCTCCACATTGAGCCAAGATCTACCTGTGGCTACACTGTCTTTACCGATCCACAAGCAAATTACATCATGTAGATACCTGCACATCCATGTCAAAGGAAAAATCCGTCAGAGATATCTCCTTCCAGCGAGCTGACAGCAAGCATCTTACGATCTGCGAGCTATCCTCCTCGACCCACTAGCATTGTGCCACGTCAGGTTCATAAAAGAATGTGTTTTTACTGTCTCCTTGTCAAATAGATCTCATGCCATGTAGATTTATGACCTTCTCATACATTCAATGTCCATCTGCATTTCACGACCACTTCACCTTGAAGTATTAATAACTATTAAAACCCAGTCGACTTGCCTTTCTCATGCTTAGTACAGTTTGCATAAGTCCACCCACCTCGTAATCTTTCTTATCAAGTCCAGTCAGGTATTTAAGTTTTTTTAATTTTTCATGGTTAGTTGATAATGATCTATTTCATTTCATAAGGTAATTAGTATTGTTTTATTCATTGTCAATGAGTCACAAATTAAATTCTTCAAAGTGTCTTGTTTTAATATTGGTATTGTAAGTTTGTGGTGGTCCGTAGTTATAAATAGTCTTTCTTTTTCGTGAGAGTCTAAAATAAAGTGATAAGTCTAATGTCATTACCTTTGTCTATTTGGTATTTTAAAAAAAAAAAAAAAAGTAATTTTCGAGTTATTATTTTATTTTTGTTCCCATTTGTCTCGTTTAAGTCTTTATAAGGTCGATGCGAGTTTTAACTTATTTAGTCGATATACAATAGGTTTGATATTTTTGAAGTCTTGAGTTATTTTTAGTGTCTTTGAGAGTCATTAAAAATGTCAAAATAGGTGATTTTAGGGTATCTGTTTGTTGTCATTCTATTGTCATCAAAATTGAGTCGAAAAGTTGTTAAAAAAAAAAAAAAAAAAAAGGACAAATGAGTGCATTTTCGGTGTAATCCGACACTCAATTTTTAAGGAAAAATGCAAATGCAAATGGCTTCGGGGAGTGCCCGACAAGTGCATTTTGGGAACGCGTATCGTCCTCGACTATACTTTCTGCTGAGTTAGCAGGGACATTCAGATGGAGGCTGGAGGCAACGGAGGCAGGAGGGCAATCAGCGACCTCTCGTCAGGCACCATCGATGAGGCCGCGGTATTGATTTGGTGGCCAAGTATTTTAGTTGTGTGTTTCATTGTTTGTAATAAGAACAGATGTCACATTCCTGTTCAGAATTGTATTTCCTTTTATAACCTCCTGATGTAAATATGTTATAGTAGAAAGATAAAAGCACAAGAAAAAGTAGCATCATGTTTTTCTTGAAGAGGATGAACAGAGGTTCATGAGCAGGGGCTCGTACCTAGGACAGAGGTCTGTTTTTGTCGAACAGGGGTTCGTATTTGGTGAACAGAGGTTCAGCGTACCAAGATCATGAGCATGCAGAGGCAGGCATGCTGTAGAAGATGTGTGAATGTTTTTCTCTACCTTGTTCACATTAGGGGAGTTTGTAATAGGGATTAATAATGTAAACAATAGGGGAGTGAATGTTACGAATATATTGTGTAACATTATTAATAATATAGTTTAGAATAATTGTGAAGTTGTGAGAACAACTCACGTTGATAGGAGTGTGAGAGATCTTATAGGGATGAGATAAATTGGGAGAGATTTGTGGGATGCTGAGTGATCATGAGAGAGATATGAGGGATAGAAGTTGACTCCTTACTTTAAGGATGTCATTTACCTATATATGTATGTAATCCCTCCAGTGTAATCTATCCCGAAGTTTTCAATATCAAAACTCCATTATTCTATTTCCGGTGTATTTTTCTTATTAAATCTGGTTCAAGCTCTATACTATTCACGGTAAAAATGACTATACCATGGTAACTACTATGCACAGTAAAAACAAGGTTACCCTCCAATTGATTTTTGACTAAGTGGGAATATCTCTCCGAAAATCCACCAACGAGGAATGGTCCCGGCAACGGAACCAAAATGTTATCACCAATCCGGCACTATGATAATTCTTCACCAGGAACTCCTCGTGCTATGATTATTTACTAATGCACAGCCTTTAGTTTGGTGGATGTAATCTGGAAACAAAACAACAACATAACACAAGAATACCATCGACTATGATAAGATAGAATGATGACAAATCTGAAATATCAAAATAAATTATAATATTAACATGAAACTGTTACAATCTCACCCATGAGGTACTTCAAGTGTTATTGACTTCACTTGCCTTTCACCAAGACTATGGGAGAAACTTTACAATTACACCTCTTAATGGCTTCTTCAACACACCTTTAAACTAATGGCTTCCTTCGCACACTTCCTACAATATTTCTCACTACTTCTTTCTATGCTAAATGAGGGGGGTGGCCTCTCTATTTATAGAACTTCCAGGCTTATCCATCCTATCTCTAAGATAGGATAAGAAATCCACTCTGACGAATCATATTCCATACCTTAACTCTTATCTGTACATGTAAGCTTATCTCTTAAGATAAGATAAACCTTATCATTTTACATGGGTTCCACATTTTTAGACTTTTTACAAATAAAATACACAAAATATTTATGACCTCACTCCTTGTCCTTATTACCAATATAATATTTCTAATTCCTAATCATGTAGACCCTACTTCTCTAATTACCCAAACTTTGACATTTTAACATTACCGGACCACTTACGACAAATATTTACTTTTTACAACATTCCTATTGTACTTTGACTGTTACCGTACTCCACATTATTGGCGACACCATACTGATGGCGCCGATATATTCTATCAGACGCTACTATTAATTATACTTAACAACATCTTATTCCTAATACATACATTAATGAAATAGAAATTATGGAGGAAAATTTTAGTGTCGATAGTACTGATTTTTTCTTGGTAAGGAACAATTTGTGCTTTCTTTCAGGTGAATTTGTGAAAGTGAAGAAAAATATTTGAAGATCGGACATCAAATATCCAGTCTACAAAGATGAGCATCATCTCATAAGTTGCAGGCTGCAGCATTGACATTTTTTCCCACTGGTGAGATCCGTAAAAGCTTCTATCTTATTTATTTATTTTTGTATTTTGTAATAGTATTATAAAAATAATTTTGACATGCATATTATATTTTGAATGCTAAATGACATCCATATAATCTTTTAGACCGTCAAATAATATTATTGTGACATGTAACATTGAACGTCAAAATCCAGCACTGGTTTTAGGTGTCTCAATTCCATTTTTGACGGGTATACTAAATTCAGATACTTTTTAATGGGGAAGTCCAATGATTGTCATGATCCTTCAACTTATTTGATGTGGATTGACCTTGACTTGAGTCTATATGAAAAGCTAGATGAACTTGAAATTATTGAAGGACAACACATGAAAAGTGTCCCTTCATCATGCACTATTCCTTCTTGGATTCCTCTCCTTGAAGTTTGCAATATTTAAAAACCTCCAATGGGCGACTCGGAAGATTGTGGGTGTCTCATAATTCTCACGTAATTTGGGTTTTCCTTGAGAATTATGTCTTTGCTAATTTCAAAGAAATGGATTATGAATTAGTAATCCATGAAGAGTATTTAAAATTGACATTTTGGTTATTTCAAGCAAATAAATTCGAAATTTCAGGCGCCATTCTAGCTAAAAGAGCTTGTTCTTGACACAACAAACGTGGAACTTCCTTCCTTTCATTTGTGGGTTCTCGTGCTGAGTCTCCTGTTCAATATTTTGTGGTTTATCATCATCCCCAAGATCCACCTCCACCTCAAAGGAATTTATACAATCTAACCTCGAACCAAATTCCATGACCTTTGGTGACAATTTCATTGTCTCTTCTCTCGATAGATGAAAAGATTTCACTTGATAGATCGTGTGAATCATTGATTGAATCAGAAAGTTCAGAGTGTAGAAAATTTTTGTTTTTAAATTTCTTTTTGTGGTTTTCATATCAGATATATGTTAAATATGATGCATTGTTCATTATTTGTATTTGTCGTGTCCTTTCATATAACTTTTTAATATTTTTGTGGGGTTTAATCTAGAAAATACATTAAATTGATTA
Source organism: Taxus wallichiana var. yunnanensis (assembly GCA_018340775.1). Lineage (NCBI taxonomy): Eukaryota > Viridiplantae > Streptophyta > Pinopsida > Cupressales > Taxaceae > Taxus > Taxus wallichiana. The sequence continues at coordinate 990,773,877 of CM031242.1, forward strand.
ACCTTGCTAAAAAAATGTTCCTGTCAGACTATGTATTTGGAAAGAAGCATGATGGACTTCTATAATTCCTAAGAAATCAATTCGAGGGAAGGTCTTAAATTCATCGGTCCTTAGAATTTCCTTATGAGTTTTTCCCAAATTGCGTAAAATTTACTTAGATTAGTAGTTTAGCATTTGACTTTGACAACTATCAAATCAAGCACATTGAAAGTCTTAAATTCCCCAATTGCCACAATTTATCAGAAATTTTGACCAAATTAGTGTTCGAATTAACTTGAAAACTTTATGGATTTCCATAAACTCATTATCTTTTTATAAGACTTACAAAAAACTGCAGCTGGAACCTTTCCATAATTCACACTTTTCCTTTGAACAACTTCCCTAAAGTCATAAACCAATGGGCAGTTTGACAGAAGAAACTTCATTGAAGGAAAGCATAGATTAGCTGATTAATTTCTTCTCATATGTCTTCATAAAATATTTCCATCCAAGAGTGCAATTTTGAATCGACAATCATCTTCAAAATTTACCTCAAATACCGCATGTTTCTCATGCATTCCATGGTGAAAATTTCAAATTGTTTTAAGCAAATAAACAAGAAAACATTAATATGTAGGAAGCGAACCCTAGACAAAGAAAATCTACTAATATTATGTTTGTTGTCGTTGACATGAGAGAGCTATGGGGTCGTTTCCACAATAATCCATTTCTTTATTTGATGGAGACACAACATGCCACCACACAAGATTCATAATTTCAACAAGAGGGTCATGAGTGAAGCTTATCACAAATTCAACTTTTGGCATAAATATTGACCCCACAAAATATGGGTTTCATAGCTATTGGTTTTAAATGTGGTGCTTTTCATTTAGATATTTGTAATCATCACTTAACATATATTCATTTGCATTCATTCATACACTCATATATACATGATCCTCACTATTCAACACCTAATCCATCCACATAGAGTTACTAATACATTTCCTACCTACGTTGTGTTCCACTCCCAATGTAAATATAGCCCTGATATGGAGCAATACACATTTCGATCCCTTATGGTGTCCACATCGCATGTTCCATCACGCGATTGCTAGTTATATGATTATATCATAAATTATGAATTTCAGTAACCTAGTCGCTTGTATACTATTAAAACAAAATGGAAACCGCAACTTCACATTCACATTTAATATAGATATTTCTTGGAGTGATAAGAGTACGATTGAAAATATTTTGTATATAAACAAAATAAAAGGTTTTGTTGACATCAAAGGTATCATGTCAGCTGTTTGCGTCTTAAATAATTGTACGGAAAAATAAATGTGGAGCACACCCACAATAATCAAACCCACTGACCATCGTAAAGCTCTTCAAACCCAAGGAAAACGTGAGGCGACCTACCATATGGTCGTTCGGACCAATCAATTTCCTCGCATGATAATAAAGGCATGTTAATTCAAACCCAGAGGCATTAACTTTGCTAAGCCTTTGAAGTTGACTATAAATTTAGCATTGAATGGATAGTTGTAGTGGATATAGAGGTTGAGCTCGGTAAAAGCCATCCTAAAAGAGTGGCATTTGGATTAAATCAATCAAAGCATACAAAGATAAATTTGAGCCCTAATATATCCTCATTTACAAAATATAATTGATTGATTTGAGTCCGCATCCAAATCTTAAGCGGATTCGAATGTCTATAAGTGGGAAAACTACCTGCACTATTTTCTTTTATATAGGAAAAGGAGATAAAGATTGAGGACTAGGAGGCATTCATTTCGAGTAGAATTTCATTTGTAATGATATTTATTCTTCTTTGAGCACTCATGCTATGAGCACTATAGCCTACCACTTCGTTTGTATTTCTTTTTTGTTTTTTTTTTTTGTTTCAAGTGGTCGTATTGATTAAAACATTAAAACTTCCCTTTTGCTGGTATCCCACTTTATTTCTCTACAAGATTTTCTATTTCATTCATCCTCGCTTGAAACCCTCTCTAACCATATCAACCAAAAATATATTCTTCTTTTTATTAGTTATTTTTATAAATGTATTTCCAACTTATAATAATTTTCCTCTATTTTTATTTTTATTTTATTTTATTATATGTGTGTGTGTGTGTGTGTGTGTGTGTGTGTTTTTGTGTTTTCATATATTATTATATTATTTATTATTATATATATATATATATATATATATATATATATATATATATATAACTATAAACATGAACTATATACATTATTTATATATATTACATAAATGTAATATAATAAATATATATTAGTATATAATGCTTCAAAGTACAATGAGTATATTTTCAACGCAAAGGATTTAAATTCATCAACTAAAACAATTATATTTTGTATGTTAATAATTTGTCTACAATTTTATATCTATATATATATATATATATATATATATATATATAGATACGGTAAACAACAGGGAAAGAGGCTCCTAGAATCCCTACAATGAAATATGCATCGTGACAATACTCAGTAAGGAAAAGAAAGAGAAACCAGGTCACGAGAAGGATTAAAGCAACTTAATCTAGAGAAATAGGTCCAAATAACAACAGGGCGGACACGGTCTACACATAATCAGTAACACCATTTATTTCTTCTGGATTGTACAATGTGCCATCCATCATCAAAATTAGCCAAAACCCCAAATGTCTCCTTGAGATAGTCTCTGTAATTAACGCCCTCTCAAAAGTCAAGAACTTTGAGAGAGTCCGGATTGATTTAGGACCGAGGTGTCTTGGAAGAAAGCTTCAGATCCTCTTCGTTAAACTCCAGAACCACCTCAAGATTACCTAAAGGGTTAACCGCGATCGGCTTGGGTGTGCTTTGAGTTTTGAATCAAACCGTGTTACTCTACTTTTCTAAGTCTATATTTTTCTCTTCATAGTTCTTCCATCTTGCAACCTCAAACAAGTCCTCCATTTAAAGCATTTACACCACCAAAATAGGGGAAGACACACAAAAAGTTTTTTTATTAGTACCTCCGATTCATACCCAAAGAAAAATCGACATCATCTTTTTCGATAGTGCATGAATCCTCCTTGCTCTCACTATCTTCCCCCTGTTGCCCTCATTTTCCACCTCACTACCCTCACTATCCAATTCGCTGCCTCTCGTTGTACACCACACTATTGTCTTCTAAAGCGAGTTGGGTTAACAACATGACAAAAGGGATCTGTTGACAATTTTTGCACTCGTGCAAAAATGGTCAACTCAAAACTTTGTTTATTATGATGAAAGGCATTGAGGAAGTGAACCTAACTAGGGGATGAATTACAATTTTATTGTGTTTTTCATTGCAGAAATTTCCTTAATGAAGACGAGAATCATAGTTTAGGTGAAATGTTAAATTCGGGAATAATAAATAGAATTCGCAGTTTACATGAAAGAGAGTTCATTATTAAGTTATAAGTACCTAAAAACTCATTATTTCTTCATATTTAAATACATTTAATTATGTGAATGAGTTGTTTATTTCATTATATAATCAATATCCATGATAAAAGCTGAACGTAGAAAAGAATTATAAAACTCGCTTATAGAAATTAATGTTATTTATTCACGAAGAAATTCAATGTTTCCCACACAAGTCATGGGATGTAACTCATAACTATTGAACAAAGAAGTACATGTTCCTAAAGTTAAAATTAAAAGAGTATAAAAGAAACCCATCATTGCCTTGGGTTTTCTTCAAATCTTCTTGTATCTAGTTCCATGTTTCATCCTACTCTCCCATAGCATACCTGAAAAATGAATGAAAATGCGTCAATTAAGAGCTTACAATTTTATTTGTACTCATGTACTATCAAACTGCATGTGAATGGATTTCTTTTATATCAAAAGCATAAGGTATGTTAGAGAAAGATACAAAATTGAGAAATTTGTATTTTACAGTGGACATATGATTCCCAGAATCATTACAAGAAAGAGAAAAGAAAAGACTATGGAACATAAGAGAGTCCAAAATTCCTAATTATTTTCTAACTATTTTTTGAAGTTTGTAGGTATATGTTGTAGCAAAAAAGATCAATACATGTTAAAAAAAATATGTACTATCCAGTATAGATTGCACTCAATGATTTCAAGATGATGAAATGGATATCTACTTGTAGCTTCCAGATTATGAACCATCAATGAAGATTAAATGAATCATATTCAAAACATTAAAAGAGTTCATTACAACATTAAATGAAGAAGATTTATAAGGTTTTACATAACATGAATCAAGACCAGAAATAAAGAATTGTCAAGATAAGACATAAGTTTATCTTGCAAAATACAGATATAATCAAGGCATACGCTTTAGGGGATCAAGAGTAAAGACTAAGCTAAAAGATATTTGCTCATACATTCAAAATGGAAAAAATAAACATCTCATTTTTTAAATACCTGAAAATTCAAAGTTTTCAAGAGTTAAGCATGGTAAACTAAAACAATCCTTCATATCTCAATAATCATTTCTTGCATGAAAGGATATGTTTCAACATCACGATACAATTACAACAATAAGCTACAGACTAAGAAAATCATATCCATACTCTGGAAAAATGGATAATTGAGGAGATTTTATATTAAACCATCATATCCGAGTAATTTGTATCATTACATATAATAAAAATGTGATGTTTTGTTTTGTATAAAAATAGAATGCCCAAAGTCCTACATATTTTTATATCTATGCTCAAGTCATGGAAAAAAAACTCCTTATGATGGAGAAAAACATGAATTTGAATAAGAAATGAGCCTGAGCATTTCATGATATCCCATGAAGACATCTGCATTTTAAAATTTTCAATGTCAATAAAGTGGCCGAATGTTAAAATTATGACACATACATCAAAAAGGTATGTTTTACTTCACAACATACAAATTACCTCATACCACCAAGGAATAGATCAGACTACTTTCGATGTCACCTCCTATTCATTTTAGTCCTAAAAGGAAATTACAAGATAAATAACATAATTAGATGAAAATAGACAAGTGTTTGCGAAATACGAAGCTACTTGAAAATGATAAGCACACATTTATTGAGTCGTGTACATTTTTTGTGGAGGAATCTATGCTCATATACTCCATGAACAAGAATGTATCTTTATTTATAGTTTTTGCAATGTATCTTTCTTAGTCTTGCCAAAGGGAATCCTCTCTAGAAAAATTTTATAATCAACCCTCTAAATGTTCACGACACAACAATTCTTTGGGGTTGGCTCACCTTGGAAATTTTCTCCCCACTCGGTAGAGACAATGCATCTTTTGGAAGCAATATAACCATTGGTGTAAAACCAAACATTGACACTCACATGAAAATCATAGTACTCTATGGATTAAGAATAATAATCCTTATTAGACATTGGTTCCATAACCATCATTTCCATCACCATCGTCATCAGTCGACTCTACAACAACTGCTCACTATGGTACTTCATGCATAACATTCCCTGAATGATAACCAATATTAAAACGACGTAAGTGTTAATTAGAAGTAAATTAGTAATATGCATGGGAAAATTAATTAATCTTGCTTACCTGAAGCATCTCATCCCCACTTTTTTTTTTATTTCCCCATGAAAACCCATATTCCCTTTCTGTGAAGTTACTCCTTCAATATGAGGTTGTCTTCATCACTACAATGTGCTTTTGGATTGGGTATATAAGTTTCTGATGAGGATTTCTGCAGATAAAATTAAGTTAGTCATTAAAAAATCACCTTATATTTAAGGAAATGTAAAAAATTCAACGGTTTGTGTCTCACCTAATGTTCATAGTTTCCTATACCACCTCCTTCTGCCCTCCTCCTTTCTTCCTCCATTTTCTGTCAATATTCTCGCCTCTTTATTTACAATTCCCTTTTCTGAACAATATATTGAGGTGAATAATATACACACATCTACTAGTTGATACCATTTAAGGATTTCTTACTCATTTTATAAAATTATGATACATTTTCTTTGTCCATCCATGCTTATTATAGCCAATGCCTCTTACTAAAACTCTAATTTTTAGAAGTCAGTGTATTGACCTTTGTTGTGTTTGCTTCAATGTGTAGGCCCTTCATCTTGGCTTTCTTTTCCTATTACCTGGAAAACATGGAGGTCTCCTTGGAATAGGAAGTCTACCATGAATCTTATTCTAGTGAGTGTTTAACCTGTCTAGTGATCCAAATGGACGGATACCATTATCAAAAAATGTGGTACATGGGTAAAGGAAATAATTGTGGGTATCTCGTTTACCAATACCCATGTTGAAAATCTTATACTCATAAAAAAACTTTCATCAAATAAGGAATCACGTGATTGAAATCCTTACAAATGTTATCATATCAACTAAAATACACAATCATCCTTGAAAATATCAAAGTGTTCTTACAAGTTTCAGTACATCCACCTCAGGATCAGAATTTAAGGTATGTGGAAGCCAATCAACATCCATGTCAATGTCAACATCATTAGAAAGATTGTTAACATATTTCTCATACTTTTCCTCATCTTGACCAACATTACCACCCTCCTCAAGATTTTTGGCTCTTCCACATCCTACCAAAGTGGTCATCAAATACATGAAAACCAAAAACTAATATACAACAAATACAAATAAAGAGTTTTGTTGAAGCTTACTTATGTTTCCCCCTCACCTGTTACCATTATTGGGAAATAATCAAATTCCCACCCATATTCCTTTATGGAATGTCAAGAAATTAATTGTGGAACAATAGAGCATTGTTTATCCTAAAGAAATCAATGTAAGAAAGCGTAAGTGGTTTGGAGACACATTGAAAACAATATATAAACATATTTGTAAGATGTTGAGTTTGGAAGTAAATTCATCTTGTGTGAAGGTGAAGGATTAAGATCTATGTGGATAAAATATTAACACACCTAGAAATAGTGATCTCGATATGACATTTTTGAAACAAGGATAGATGAATTGTAACTTTTTTCATCAAGGAGAAAAAGAGGTACATTTGCTACAATCAATGAAGGTGAATTTATAATCACTAATTAGCATTCTGGAGGTCTAAACCACGGTAATACATAATCTAGAAATCTAAAAAATGGAATCTATTTTTAAAATCTATGTAAGGACTGTCTTTTTATTAAAACGATCTATTTTGAGTAATCTTATGGTCTAATCATGTTACTAGAGGCTTGTAATGGTATGAGGTGTAGTAGAATGAGGGAATGGTGATTAGTGTTAGTGTTATCATAGGACTGGTTAGTGCTAGCGAAAAATACTCAAGAAGCATAGGATTGATTACAATTGATACAGAATCACAACACCCCTAAATGTCTACAACTCGATGGGTTGAGACTCTGAGTGTGATTGCATAACATTGGACCATCTCCCAAGCTATGGGACTTGTGAACTTGAGATGGTCCTCTAAAGAAGGATGGTTCTCGCCCCTAAACTACCTGCTACAATCTATTCTAATGCAGGAAAACCATCTAATCCTAATCTAACTTTCCAAGGGACCAGGGAGAGAGAGTTCATGAAAAAAAAGATTGCACTAAAGCGGTGATACACTAGAAAATGAGGGTTGTTGATCACAAATACAACTGCTTGAAATGCAGAGAGGTGAGAAATGGAGAGTATGGACAAGATTCATCACAGACCAAAGATAAATTTCACACAGAACACCACTTCAACCCATTAAGCACAACTCCCAAAACCTATAATAGACATAAAAAATATGCACATTATACCCTATAATGGTGCGAGGCAAGAAGAGACAATAAAATAAGTAAAGTATAGACAAAATGCATCACAAAACAAATTTTACATAGTACATCATTCGTGTGTAAGAGACAAGAAAATTCCATTACAAAGCAATGAGAGGAGGCTTAAGCTCCACATTCCACCCTAGGGAAGAAAGAGAGGTGGGGCAAGAGAGAAGGAATGACCAAATCTAGAACAATGCCCCTCCTTCTAATATATATCCAGAATATGAGAGGGAAAGGAGAGAATAATTTGAAACCTACCTCAACCACCCCAAAAGAGTATTGAATTCACCTACCTCAACCAACCCAAAAGACCATTGAATTCACTTTCCTCAACCATGATGGGTTCCATTGCAAAAACCCATGCCTCCATGTGTTGTTCCTTGCTAGGAAAGAGAGAAAGCTTATACTTAATTATGGTGGTAGGTGAGAAGCCTAACAAATTGTACTTGAGTAGTAGGCATCGAGAGCTTTCAAAAAATTCCTCTCTTGCTCAAATCAAAGTTTACAGTCGAAAGTTATGATCATCTCCAAATTGCTTTGGGTTTGGAGTATATCCATGCAAGATCCACATGGAAGCCTTGCACATTTTAAAGACTTTGCATCCTTTTAGGGTCTTAGGAATGTGCCATGCTTACACATGGCACCATCCACGAACATGTTGCTTCATTACCTTGGGTGAGTAAAGAGCCCCACTATATATAATGTCAAAACCCCTTTTCGGGTGGTAGCTTTTCCTTTCACTCTTGAAGTTGTGATGGTTGGACACTTGGCATTGTCCACGAGCCTGCTCTATTTTCTTTGTGTTTTGGCTAATCCCTTTCTGTTTAGGAGAAACTATGTTGGACCCTAGACATGTGGAGGGCCTACGTAAATTTTGGAACCTACCTTTGGGTTTTACCTTTCAAGTTACGATGAGCTGACACATGGAGGCTTCCACTGGATCTTAGACTTTTCAACGGATGGTGCAACTTTCTCGAGCCCTAGACACGTGGAGATTCTACTCACATTTGGGGAACTACCTTTGTATTTTAACTTTGAATTTGCGTTGATGAGGCACATGAAGGCTTTCACTATCTCTTATACTTTTCAATGGTTGGTGCAACTTTCTCAAGCCCTAGACACGTTAAGAGCCTGCACATGTTTGGGGACCCTACTTTTGTTGTAACTTTTGAAGGTATGTTGATGGGACATTTGGAGGCTTCTGTTGACTCTTCCCATGCTTTGAATTTTCAACATCCAGTTCTACCTTTCTCAAGCTCTGGACACGTGGAGAGCCAACGCTCATTTGGGGGCCCCGCTTTTGTTGTACCTTTTAAAGGTGTGTTGATGAGACACATGGAGGCTTCCACTTACTCTTCCCATGCTTGGAATTTTCAATGGCCAGTTCTACCTTTCTTATGCTCTGGCCATGTGGAGAGCCAACGCTCATTGGGGACCCCACTTTTTTCATACCTTTTGAAGGTGTGTTGATGAGGCACATGGAGGCTTTCGCTGGCTCTGTTTCTTTGCTTCGACTCAAATCACTTTGGGATCAATTTTAAACCCTCAATTTTAAAGTTCATGATTCTGGAACAAGGTGCGGAAGGGAAATAGAGGGAAGGCACATGCAAGGAGGGTGCATGGCACAATAGGATGTACATGGGTGTGCAACAGGAAGAAAAGGGATGGCTGATTTTAAGGCATGTCTATAGAAGGGCACGTGAAGAAGGCGAGGGGAAGGCGCAAGAGCCATGCACAAGAGGGAAGTGTAAAAGGGGGAAATGGAAGGAGAGAAGAATGTAAAAGAAGAGTATGGAAGCAGGGTGTGAATATCTAACTAAGGTTGGGCGCGTGACGGTAGAAAGGAAATAGGGTTCATGACAGGAAGACCTGAAACTTATCCAATTTGGAAGGCATCTATAGAGGGGCGCACGGAAGAATTACATGGCATGGGGAGTGTGCGGGAGGACTACATCCTATGCAAAGTGCCAAATGAGAAAGCCTGCATGCACATAACCTGAAATGTAAAGCATCAGAGTCAGAATGAAGAGTATAATCCATCCAAATAGCTGGGAGAGTTATTTGGATAAAAATTACTATTATTATAGTGTGATGAGCATGAGAAACATGAGAAAGGTCAAAGAAAATTTCAAGTTCCAGTTGGAGATGGTGTGATACTTGTGAGAAGCAAAAAATTCCAAAGTTTGGAAAATGGTAAATACAATGATGGGCAAGTGTATGAGTGTTGACAAAGTCCCAAAATAGCATTAACTATCTATAAACAATTTGAATCCCACCACCATTGGTGGACGCACCTTCTGATAGCCTCTTAAGACCTTGGTTACGCTGATGAAAACATCCAAACTCATTGAAAGCACATAATGATGATTGGATACCAATTTATTTCTCCTATATAAATTGAAAAAAAAACATCAGTAGAAAATAAATTGCATCAATCTATGAAATTACTATTGCCAAAAAAATTATATTGCTTACAATGCACTCGACTTGGAAAATATTTATTCTAAGACTCCTTACGGGTCATCCATCATAAATTTGAAATAGATAAACATGTTACTGGTGTGTATGTATGTGTAGCATATGCAAATGAATCTACTAGAGTTACAAGTACCTCATTTTTATGTGGATAGCTTGTTTAGCAAATGGAAAGACATCAAGTTCCTATTTTTGTGTAAGAATTATAGGAGGCATATTTCACATTCTAATTTGCTTGGTGTACCTAATTTGTAATTTCTTTGAGATATCTTGAATTATATAGATTACATATTTCAAATATGCTCTTGTGTTACTTATTATTTCAGAAAATGTAATTAAGGAGACAAATAAATACTCATAGAATTAACGAGAGGAAGTGGTATTGAATTCAAAATAATCTTCAAGTAACATAGAATATAAGGTGTATGAAATATAATAATGTAATATTCAAACCAATGCTTTGAAAAATTGTATTTTCTAGTATATATATCGAATGCCAACCCAAACTAAGTGCAATATGAAGACATGGATCATTACTTAAAGACAAATATATTGTAAACTATATGAGCAAACAATTCAAGTAATTATAGACAAATATGTTGTTAATTGGATAGTAATGGTCATTTTCATTTCCAAGTTTTCTTAAACAATATATAAAATAAATAGAAATCCATCATAGAAATTGGGGTCTCATATACTTAATTAGTGCTTCCCTTGGTCCTGACATTAACAACACTAGACGTAATTTTTAAAAATCTTTCTTTAGGATTGTACAAACATGGACTATTGTCTTGTAATTTAGAAGAGTGGTATTTTCATTATTAAAATGATGAACAAGAAACACAAATCTAAAAAATGCATATAATTGTACTTGAAAGCAATATATATATATATATATATATATATATATATATATATATATATATATATATTATATTGTTAGATTGCTTTCAAGTACAATTATTTGCATTTTTAGATTTGTGTTTCTTGTTCATCATTTTAATAATGAAAAATGATGAAAAAGAAACACAAATCTAAAAATGCAAATAATTGTACTTGCAATATATAATATATATATATATATATATATATATATATATATATATATATATACACAATAGTCAATGTTTGTACAATCCTAAAGAAATATTTTTAAAAGTTACATTATATATATATATATATATATATATATACCGAAACTCATGTGGTCCATCAAGGATTTGCAACATTTTTGGAGTCCATTGTATTTAAGAATATATTTATTTATTGGTTTGTGAGTTTTGGATAAGAATTGGATATACACTTAATTTTTTTTAGTAAAGATACTTTTATTTCTATTGGCTTTGTTTATTAGCATTATCACTTGGGGATTTTTTCTTAGTGTTCCTCTTTGCTAGCCAAAAAAAATGTTTAGAGAATTTGATTATGCGGGAAAATATTGTGAAGTATGATAGTATTTTCTTACCATACGGCTGACAACATTAACATGGGAAATGGCAACTGGAAAAAAGACTAACAAAATTTGAAATACAAAGTGTGATTTCCTTAGCTGATTCATTTGTTTTTCTACACGTGCAATAAAAAGGAAATTGGTTTTCTATAAAATTGAGTGGACAAGGTTACATTAAATATACTAATGTAAATATCATGAACATACCGATGATTTAGACTTTTCCCTGAACCACAACATGCATAATCAAATGCATAATTATATTTTATTTTGGATTGTAGGCTTGATGTAGGCGCATCACCGTAAAGGCTTCAATTTTGCAATTTTGTGTCAAGAAAGGGGTTTACTGTGGTTTTGGTGGTGTAGATAGGTTTTCTTAGCTCCTCCATGGTATTTTAAGACCATCCTAGTGTGTTAGGTGGGAAAATTCAAGTTTCCTTCCAAAAGAGACAATTTAAAATTTGAATGTAAAAGGTGTTCTTGAAAGTTGTAATTTGTAAAAATGATGTTATTAAATGTCATAAGAGGTAATTTTGAGACCTTATGAGAGTTGAGGAATGTAGAAGCATTCTTGTGTAAGAAACCATAAGTCGAACTCATCCATAACCTTAGTCAGTTAGGTAAACCTTGAGAAACCACCTTTGGTCAAGCATATGAAAAGAGAAATTCGAGTTGTGAAGTAGTTATTCTTGTAGAGGAAGGTTTGGAGAGAGGGAGTGAACATGAAAAGAGCTTGAGATGGCTTATGAGGTCTGCAAGTTGATTGTATGAAAGATATATCAAACTTTCTTGAATGAAATGCTCCATGTTGTGCATATTTCTTTATTGTCTTTGATTGATAAACAAGATTATTTTGTTGATTGCATCTAATCTCACCGGTTTACAGAGAAAAATGCTAATTTGAATATGTTAGTGTGTTTCTAGGGTAACAAAGTTAGTATGCAAAAGGATTGGCTTAGTGACACATCTTACATAAGGGTTTGATAAGAATCTAACAATGTGTAGGGTTAAAGGTATGATTCCAACCTTCAAGAATGAATTAAACAAATATAATGTTGATAATCATGAATGAAGGTATTGGTGATGTCTTTGATTCTTGATAGAGTTGGAGAAAGAACAAATTAAATTTAGTAATCAATGAGAAGCTCCCAGGTAAGCTACAAACCTAGGGTTTGATCTAAGTACAAAAGGAATATTTTGACCATTTAAAAGCATTGAAACTTGATTTCATTGGTGTAAAATGTGTGAAGGAAGTAAAGTGATGGTTTCTACTCAATATTGGCTCTTGGCAGGGATATTAAAAATGTCTAAAGTGTTAAATACAGTCACTTCACTATTTTCTATCATAGTACCCTATTGAGGGTTGCAAGCATTTCATCCTTGTCAGAAAAATAATCATCCTCCTACCTTGAAGTTTATTGCTCTTGTAATTTATTGAGGATCTGGAGACAGTATTAGGTGTGAAGAAAGTCTCATGCAAGAAAGAAGATAGGGAATTAGTCTCATACTCTACTTGACAAGGAGATAGGATGGAATACTACTTTTTGGTGAAAATGGTTAAATCTTACAACTGTGCACTACTGAGAAATATGGCATAGCACAAGGATGACTAAGAGGAAATAATTTAGAGCATCAGAGCCCTATGTTTCTCTTATATATTGTAGACTTTGTTTTGATACAAAGAGAGAGACTGTGTATGTAAGAATCAAGAGCACTAGCAATTGCATGTCAGGAACTAGAAGGATTACCATGTTTTGAGGTGAAATTTGTGAAGAATATTGTAAAAGAAAAGCGAGGTAAACTCTATAATCTTGCCCCAATTTCTTAAGGTTTTGTTGAATAGGAAAAGGATGAGAATAACAATATTCGAGTCAAAGTAGATATAAACACATCGTGGTGGAAAAAATTGTAAGCCACTTGGGTAGGTGTAATCTAAACAAGAAAGATGGATAATGTGAATTCAGACTTGGAGGAATGATTTAGAGGTCTTGAAAAGCTTAAATTTTCATGTTAGACTCATTTCTTCCTTCTCTATAAATTCAAGACAAGGTATCTATAACTTAAAGTCTTTTTAGAATGTCAAGTTATTTTCTATAAGCTCTTACTTTTGTCTACCCAAACTAGGCTTTTCCTAGTACACCATCCAAGATGGGGTTTAATATTTTTAAAGTATTAATCTAGATTTTAGCGTTAATCATGGTATTTCTCAACACATTAATATGTTTGGGAGTTCCCTTGATATGGTTTCAAGATGAAGAGAGAGTTAATAATATTTAGATCATCATGGCATCCTTATTGTAATCCTGGAAAAATAAATATATGATTATCTTGTCCTATTTCAAGATCACAATGATTTAATCCATTTAGTAGTAATTTGAAAAAGTATAGGTTATGGCCTCCTCTTCATTAGATGATATCTATTAAATTATATGGTTGAGTACATAAGTGAATTTCATGTCTAAGATCAATAACCAAGTTATAGTAAACCAAGTGACTTATAGTTAAACATATTCCTCAATGGATAAATGCTTCATTACTATAGGTCATACTCATTCAACGCTTTAGTAAAAGATTCGGTCATTACTCAAGCGTAGGTCTCAAGGTATGAAACTAGAGATTAGCTCAGCCATGGGGATACCATTACTCCCACAAGATGTAGTTTTAAGCAAAAATGAGAGATTAACAACTAATTCTTGAGTAATGTCACACATTCTAGCAGAGATAACCTTTATATATTTCATTGTCCTTGTCCATAGAGTAATGTATATGGTTCAAGTTATAGCTAGGATCTTATTCACACTTCCATTTTAGAAGGGCAGAATTCACTGGTTGTTGTTAAGCTACAAGCCAGACAACCTTCCAAACTAATGTTCATGCTTTTGATACAACCCAGGGTCGTGGCTCCAGGCTCAACATTATTCTGTAAGAGGACTAGTTTTTGTTCTCAAGATTGGCACTTTACTAGTAAAACATGCTTCAACACCTATTCCACACCCCCGAAAGGTGAAACATACTCTATTTTCTGAGAGAAGAACCACTATTTCATTGGTTGAATGGGTCAATTAGGATATTTTTAACATTATTGTCAATTTGTAAATCTTTAGTAGGTTAACACAGTCCTATGAAAGGTTGATAGTATTTTTGAAAGTAAATAAAAAAGGTTTTGTATTCATTTGAACACTGTCGGGCTCACTCAGAGCTTCAAACACTGCAACTAGGGTTTAGGAAAGGAAATTTTCTATTTTCTAAAAAACTAACCAACAAAAACTCTTGAAATTTTGAAAAATTGACCTGCCAGTAAAATATTAGCACTTTTTACTCTTTAACGATGCCTATGCGATGGATCAATCCACATAATAATAATAAAAACAGAAATTTAATTTGACAAATACAGTAGATGATGCATGGTTTGAAACTTTGAAAGTAAATATTATAATATTAATTGCAAGAGGCATTGATTTAGTCTTCTACACAAAGCTCACGACAAGTTCGTGCGCACCTGTCTGGAAAATAGGAGAAGATAATTTCCTGTGCTATCAGGTGCGCTACACGAAATTAGGAGAAGATAATACAGATCGCAAAAATATTATACTACTCTCAGATGGCTCTCAGAAAATAAACTCTCCTATGGTCGCAGAAATAAAAAGGTTTCTTGCACATTAATGATACTCACATATGGCTCTCAGATCATTATTGTAGCACGCATGGGAGGCATGAATAAAAATCTTCTGCTCCAACACGTGTTCAACAGCTAGAAGATCAATGGAAAACCATTTTATGCGGGGAAGGGAGAGGAGGGGATAAAATGTTGACAGTTTTGATTCCCACATACTTCGCAAATTTCTTAAAAATTATTACATGAACACTAGGTGGCATGTTGGAGAACACAACACACCTCGTCATGATGCTAGTACACGCGGTGATGATGCCCTACGGGTCCCACGCTGACGTGGGCAAAGAGATGACGATTGGGTTAGCGGGAGTTTGTTCGCTCCATGTCAGTTTGTGTGTGCTCTTTACGGTCAGCCAATTAGAAGTACTACTTTGCACAATTTTTGAAGTAAACAAATGATTTATCTATAAATATTATTCATTCCAATATAAATTGTAAATTTACTTGAAATTTCAAAACATATATGCACAGCAATTGCAAAGGTGTCAACAACTCCATTAATTATATCTCCTTGTCTATCTTAAATAGAGGATTACTTTCATAATCTTTCTAAGAATTTTTTTCAAAGAGTTTGCAAGTATTCTACATGCTTCCATATTTTAGATACATATATCTATCAGGATATTTGTCACTACAATATGCTAAAAAATCCCTTTTCTCCATAATACTCTAGTAGATGTCCAGACCCTATTTTGAAGCTCCTATTTTAACATAGATTTGGTATATTGGTGACAAACAATTTCAAAGGAGCATGAGTGATCTGCATTTTTGAACTTATAAAAGCAAGGTAAAATTAAATAGGGATGTTAAACTTGAAGATTAAATTGCACTCGCTAGTCGGTTTGAATAGCGGGAACAGATCTACTAATTCACATATCTGTAGAAATTATTATAGTTTTTCATTTTTTGTTCTGTTTTGAAATAGGTTGGATATTCTTTAGAAAATTTATCAGTGCATATCGTCGACAAGATACTATTGTTTATGCTTTGGCCAATTAGTTGGAAAGCGGTGGGGCGGTGCACCGTGGATTAAATTGGCATATCATTATTTCAGCAAGGTAAGATTGCATGTTCCCGCAAACTATAATACTATTGCAGAAAAAAAATTATTTCTTTTTTTATTCATTGGTCCTTTCTTTTCCCTTCATTGCGAGCAACATATTTTATTGCATGTTTATTTGTTTTGGTTGACTCCTTTTAGTTCTACCTATCGACACTTGGTTGCATTCATTTCTCAATTTTTGTTTCTACGATTGATGGCCCTTCATATATTCTTGCAGAAGATTAGTTGGTTCATATGGATCAATTCTAAATCTAGATACAATGTATCTATATTTGAAATAATCTGTTTCTTCTATCTCAATCGACATTAGCTCTAATCTTTGTTGCTCATTATCATATAATCTTATGATATTTTAAGTATTATCATGCTAACACTATAGCGTTATCTTGTGAACATTACAACCTTATCATTCATTATAATTTTTATAGCATTGTAACCTATTGTAACCATATTATATTACTTATAATAGTAAAAGTACATATAATATAATTTATGATGTTAAGAACATTATAACATGACCATTATAGTGTTTCATTATCATATAACTTATTAATGGTTACACTATAATAACAATACTCATTGAGTATAATCTCATCACGACAATTCATCAGGTCTAAAGTAGGGTCATATGATATGTTAGGGGTTTAATAGTTATTGGTGTATGTGATTTATATCATACTTATCATAATGAGGTTACATTGAATATTACGGTAGGACTATAATATATATGTATAATTGTTTAAATGTGACCCTTATAGACATTGCAAAATTAACTAAATCTATGTCAAGGTGGCATCATAACAAATTTGGTATTATTATAAGATGTATAAAGAAAAAGTATGTATATTACTATATCACATCTTCATTTTCATACTAACACTTCATAACGAATATATCAATAACATTGATGTTTGATATGTCTATAATATAAATATATGAATAGCTGCAAAAATTATTGTAATAATCCCCACATTGTCATTTATATAAAATTTACACTATATATAATTGACATCAAGACCCGTATAACACTCATACCATATGTTTAAGGATATCTTACTGTATATAACATATAGTTTAATACTTACTAAAGTACATAAAATATATCATTTTTAATCCGAACGTGATATTGATATATAATATACCTTATACACAATACATTAATATTAAATGTGACACTAGTAATATAAATAATATATTATTACAAATATTATAAGGTTAAAATAATTAAAACTTTGTAAAACTTATTTCATAATCATAATATTGTAACGAAAATCCATATTATAACTATTGCCGTAATATTTTATATTAATATAACAATACCATTATTATAACATTAAACAATGATAAATTAGTTCTTTATAATCTGAATATTATATATTTAAAATGTTCTATATAATAACTGATCATTACGCCGTAAGGCGTTACTATGTGAGGCACTACCTGGAATCTCTGACAAATGTCAGGTTTTCGATGCCTGGGATTTAATTTTGGGTTTTCGTTGAAATCGGATGGCTGCATGTGGTCGAGGTACCCGCGTGATATTTGCCTTTGACATGTTGCAGCGACAAAGAGGAGACCTGGACCGGGTGTTGCAGGGAAAAACGACATTTAAATGCACCAAAACTAAAAAAAAATATTCTCCTGGAAAAGAACAGAGGAACCTACTACTACAATGGAGAATTCATAGATCGTGTTGTTCTTCAGCGGATTCATCTTTCTCCACAGTAATAAAAAAAATCCAAAATATTTTTAGGCTTGGCCATTGCTGAAAAAAAAAAATGTTTATGCACAAATAATCAGAGTTCAACCATCATAATCGGTAAAAACTCTTTAAATTAAAATATTTTCTCCTTAAAATTGCATGATTATTACATAGCCAAACGTATGTCGGTAGATTGAAATTATTACTTTCTTTGCAAAATTTCAGTGATGTTCAAAAACTGTGTGAAAAGGTTGTGTCTATCGTCCTAAGAGAGGTGGGAAAAACAAGATGTAACGACCCAAAAATTCACACACGAACAACACAGGATAATTTTTTTTTGACTAGCTTGACACATAACATGACGCAACATGTCGTCACCAAGGATACAACTAACACTGTGAACAACTTGATACAAGGATGGCCCTAAAGGCAGCACGGAAACGTTCACACCTTTCAAGGACAATTTACTTTTCTTTTAGACAAGACAACATAGAAGTCCAACCACAAAACACACTTACAGTTAGGGCCAACCACAATGAGATATTCTTGAGGGTTATTTATTTTAATAGGACATCTCGCAATTCTTAGCTTACGTTTTCAAGGAGACTCAGGATACGATTCATACAATTCATCTTACCAAGCTAAGTTTATTCCTTTTCACTGAGTAATCATCCTTAAATCTTCTCTATTATGACATTTATTTGCTTAATTCGTTTATTTAGAGAAAGGGGTAATTTAATTTCACAAGGCCATCTATTAACACTTACGCTACTAGAACTTGTTCATGCCCATATGACAACATGGGTTTGCGTTTAACATACTTAAGAGAAGAAAGACAAAGCACCTTGGAAAAAGGTTAGAGGGAGAAGGTTGAGTTGAAAACATCTTCAAGACCTCATTAGCTATTACCAAGATATAATTGAAACTTGAAAACTTAACTGAATTATTAAATATTTTACTTGGGCTTTACTAAATGAGTATTAACAAGGAGTAAAAATTTACTTTCCAAAAGGCGGTGAGAAAGATGGTGAGGTTTCCAATTTGTTTTCTCACGGGTTATTAAATCTTATCATCTTCAAACAACTAACAGTTCATTTCACCTTAGGGTTATTTTACAAATTTCACCATAACAGGAATAATGTTCACCAGAGGAGCTAGGGTTAACATGTTATAAAGTTTACTATGCAATGATAGTCTTGCCCTTGATTACTTAAAGAATTACTTGCTCTCAAGTTGGTGACCCCTACGTTACTTTATTTGAATACAACTTTTAACTTAACTTCTAGAAGTATTAAACAATCCCATGTTAGTTTACTTATGACACTTTATTACTAAGTCATATCAAGGTTTAACTCAAAATTTATTCTCAAGGCAAGGTTCAGAAAGAACACTCATTTACAAGAACAAAACAAGATTACATCAATTCTTAAAATCTTGATACTCCAACAAAGTCACTCAACAACAATAACCAAATTTTCTTATAATTTCAATGATGGTCAAACAATAAAGGTTTCCAAAGTTCGAGATGACAAAGTCCACAATACTTTATACTAAGACATTAATCCTCTTTTAAAATTTCCATTGGACGTTAACAATAGTTGAACAACATAAAAAGGTTTCGAGCAAGGAACTTCTCAACTGAGGTTGATGACAAAAGTCTACAAATCTATCCCTCATCTACACGTAAAATCCATCTGCAGCAAATTTTCTACAAGAGTCAGTTCACGAGAACTGAGCAAGATAAGGCTACACAAACCCACCATAACTATTATCTATCAATATCATGAAAAGAAGCACTTTATTACAAGAATTTGGTCAGACCTCTAAACACTATCAACACTTCAAGTTATAAAAAGTCTCCATCATGCCAATCAAAGAAGGAGAAGACCTTGTACTTCAGTTAGGAGCAAAAGCAACGAAAGTAACAATCGTATGAGAATGGCCCTTGGCCCTATAAGGAGAAAATAAACAATCTAGCAAAGAACAGAATTCCCATCAAGTAAGTAATTAACAATAATTACAAGATTGAGATTTGATATATAAACCAACCATCTAGAAAATTTATCAAAGGTACCAAACGCATAGACTAAAATAATATATTTCTAAAAGAACAAGAGTTGATCGGCCCAAGAAAGGGGAACCACGGGTTTCAGAAATTAACACAAAAGGCCATGTATAATTGAGTTTCAAACCAGAAATCAATTAGAGTATACATACAACATAAGTTTCGAAGCGAAGGCAAGAGTACTAGTTTTGACCATTAACTACAAAGATTTTCCAATCATCCAAGAAGGGTCAAAGTCTTACAGGCTAGTAGCAAACACGGAGAGAGAAGAAGGGGTTCCATCCAACAAGAGTATACAATAATGTCATCAACAAATTTTTATAACACTAAAGATTTGCAAACCTCCACTACAATACTAATGTTTGGTTAATTTAAAATAAATTATCCATATCCCAAATCAACCATATTTTACGGCAACCCTTGGTAACACATCAACCAACCATCACACAAATAGATACAAACATAATTTCTAAGTGACATTATCAAAACAAACCTTCCGCTATGAATCCATAAGATTATCAAATGAAAGCTAAGTTTTTCCCGAAGATTAATCACATTTAAGGAAATTTCCATCACAAACTATTACGGTAATTACGTACATAAAAACCGACCAATATTAATTAATAGCACTAACATTACAAGGGAGAAAATAATGCAAGTTAGGAAAAATAGAAGAGCGCCATCAGCAATAATTCGGAGAGGGGATTAGACCAAACTATTCTAGTGTCAACGAGGTAATCGGATTCACACAATCATACCTCCAAACTTAGTTAATCACGAAAATCTAGTTATGGTTCAAGTTGATAGCGATGGTCAAGGTACTTCTTGAGGATGGCCTTAAAATCCTAGAAACAAGATGAAAGATAGTATAAGAGTCTAAACATGTGAGACGGAAAAACACATTGCACACAAACCTTTTCATCCTACCAGTTTTAATACCAAAACTCTAAGTTGGCTAGCCCACGCATTAATGCTCACACAATCCTACAACCTTTCTTTCTCGATACCAAAAGGTTATCAAAGGGACTTACGAAGGGGCTAACAGAAAAAAACATCAAAATAAAACTTGGGTGCTAGGGAGGAGCTTCATAGTTATCGTAACTTACTTCCATAATATCAAAAATACTAGTTGATCAACATAATGACTTGGAACTCAATCGCAGAGAAGAATTAATACATAAACAAACATACGAAGGTCTATCATTCAAGTAAGAGAAACATAACATTCAGAGGGGAGGGCACACACATCCCTTCGACCCACATACTGTCAACGATAAAAGCTAAAACAAGAGGAAACAAGTAGAAAGGGAAAGTCTCCCATCATGACATCCAACTGACAATTCAATGCAAGGTAAAGTGGTTCGATTTCACAATAATTTTAAATAAAATAACAGTAGAAAGGTGTAGAAATATCTTGCCTATTTCTCCAGCTTCAACAGGTCGTACAGACTCCACACGGGCGCATAAAAATTGTGATTCAAACTGTGTATCATAAATGCGGTTATTAAGCAGTGGCACATGTGCTAACACGTCACATGCCTCGAACCATACGTGTAAACTTGTATGTCAATTTCAACCCATATATTTGTGTCCCAGATGGAAATCTGTCCAATGTTGTAGGGAGGGGAAGAAGAACTGATTTGACAGGCCGATATGGAACTCTGACTTTTGTCAAAACTGCAACAGGAGCAAGTGTCTCAGTTGATAAGGCCTTCACATCAATCTTGGTAGGTGCATCAGAACCAGAAAGAAGAATCTCTTCCTTATTTGCACTAATTCCATGGAATTCGACCTCCAAATCTACAAGCGTTGTAGCATGACTACCATTTCCACTAGACCAGAACTGAGCTATAGTTATTTCCACTGTTCGACCACTTTCAACTCTATGGCTGAAGCTTTTCAATGATGGAGACAAGAATGTTACAACACTCTCCCACTGAAGAGATCGACTTTTAGGACAAATCTGAAGACAGTTAATAAAAAAAATGTCGAGGAGTGTCAAAACCAGAAGCTCGCATGGTAGCCTCCACCCATGTAGAACCAATTGGAACTTCAATAAATCTCCGCTCAATGTGACCTGCTAAAAAGGACAACCCTGAAAAAGTAGTTGCTGGAGGATTCATTTTTAAGGATATAGGTTTTATTATTGTCACAGGTACTCTAAATAGAGGACCACGCAATGGGGCCTTGCAATCTATACCGTAGACTTCAAAGTAATGCACTCCTTCAGAAAGGGAAGTTGGATCTACAAGAACATTGAAGTTGTTTCCACTGTGCATGAGAAGAATATATTCAGGGACCTTTACCACTTTAGCATTACTAGATTTTATATGAATGCATTCCTCAAAAGGAACTAATATCTTTAACTTGTCAGCATCTTCATGAAACTTTGGCTCAACCTGTACAATCCACTCACTAAACAGATCTAACAGAAGCAAACACGCTGATCATTCTCAGCATCTCAACAACACAACCCACTACACTAAACAGATCCGCCTCTATGAGATACTCGTCCATGAGTTACAACGTAAAACAAGTAAGAAATCAATAGAGAATCTTAGTAATAAATTTCATCAGGTCTCCTGGTAATACTCTCACTGTCACATAGTCGATTTTGATAAAAAAATACTTGAAGGAGAATCCCGAATTTGAGGATGCATTCAATACTGAACAGACAACAACAGAGTTGGACAACCTGCTTGTTGGAGGTGCTCAAAAAGCTTCAACCAACCTGTAACACTCCTGCCGCCTGGCTAAAACCTATTGTAGGCCATTGCTGAGGCTCTCCAACTAGCACACACCTCGCAGCACCCAAAAAACATGCCCGCTACACTAGCTTGCAGCTGGCGTACACCCAGACTCCACAACCTAGCCAACATCCTCCCAGCGCATGTCAAAAAGGTAGACTTGAAAGGAACCTCCATTAAAGTGTAGCGACCAGTCTCCAGAGGAGCCCACGCGGCAGGGAAGAATGCTCGAGCAAAACCAGTCTAAAACCAATCAAAAGACTCCCCAAATCAGGGGTTTCCTTCCCCCAAGACACGGTAGACAAAGGCATCAGGAAGTCAAAGAAAGTAGAGCAGGTCATAAAAGATACAGGTCTGAAGTGGTTGAAGGGTCGCTGGAAAAGACTGGTGGCCAACTGCCCCCACTTGGCATTCAAACCAAAGGAAAGACCAACACGCCTTGCCTAAAAGAAGAATGAGTGGTAAGTGCTCTTCCTCCACGCATAAATAAAGGCCAGGTCTTTCAACAAAAGGGAAACAAGTGTACGCGGCCAGCAAGGGTAACAAAATTTAGTTGGGGTGGGTGGATGCCCCCATACAACCAAAACACTAACCGAAAAAGAAAGTACGTATACACCGCACACAAAGAGATCGGGACGGCCCCAAGAAAAAATGTTAAACGCTAAGAACAAACACCACTTCCTAAGCAAGAGGCATCACCCATGAACAAGGTCCTCCTCATGCGTGAATCGGGGCTCGATCTTCGAGAGCGCCGTTAAAAAAATAAATAAATAACCAAGGTAACTTACGGGTAATTAATAATATGCCCGAAATCGACACAATAAATAAATAAATAATAATAATAGTAATTGTTATTCGAAAACTAAAAGAATAATACTATTATTATTATTTTCTAACCTAATAATAATAATAATTATTAATCCTATTAATAAGGGCCGACAAACAAGTACGGTAAAAGAGAACATGATTTTCCTTTAACAAGGAAATCGTAACAGGCGTTGCAAGGGCCAGTAACGACAACAACAACACGACACCAGCAACACGATGAAGAGGGAGATGATTGAGTATTCCCTGTGACCAAGGTGAAGCCCACCAATGATCGACGAAGGCACAATGACGTTCCATGCTTAGCACTCGATCATCGAAGGATGAACAGGTGTAACGTAGAACAGAGCATTACATTCTCCTCCCTTGAAGAAAGCATCGTCCTCGATGTGACATAACATAATGGAAAAGACATGGTTCGCAACCAAGAATAGGTAAATGAGAAAGTACACCCTATGGCCACAGGGTAGCCTTAGGAACATTTGGTAGAAATTTTGACTTTCAAGGTTCTGTGAAGATTGGTAGTTCCCTCTTATTTATTATTTCATTAGTCTCTTTCCGTTAGCATTATTCTTAGTTTAATTTCTTTTAAAAAATTCATCCTTGAAGAGTTTTGGTTTATTCCTTATTGTGGGTGCCCAACAAGAACTGCTAACACAACACCCTATCAGGTTCAAAAGACACTACAGATTCACAAGCACACAAGTATATACTTCATGATTGTATTACACCACAAAAGGTTACTCAAATACGGAATAGAATAGGCACAGTCCACATAACATAGTACTCGTCACACATCAATGACTGACATACAAAATACTCAAACAAAAGAGTACTACAATCCACCAGACATTTCCTCAATTCCACAGATGAAAATTTCACATAACTCCAAACAAAAGCTACAGGTACATAGTGTCCACAAGGGAATCAACGCCATATCCACAACATCCCAACACATATCCATCTGACATGAGTAACACATACATCAAAATACCACTACCAAAACATCACAATAACTCAACATATATCCGAAACATCAACCATACAGACAAATATCATAAGCCTCCCTCAAACTCTTATGCCTCCCTCAAACTGTTATGCCTCCCTCAAAGCCTCCCTCGTTATGCCTCCCTCAAGTCTCTTATGCCTCCCTCAAAATCTTATGCCTCCCTCAAACTCTTATGCCTCCCTCAAGTCTCTTATGCCTCCCTCAAGGAGGTTGGTTGACCCTATGGTCCAAGACACATAGAGTTCGAACACTCCTAACCCAAGTGACATAATAACGCGTGGTTCAACAACCCGCTAGTTATCTGTAACTCCTTGGGGCGTACCCCTATACAATGAAGCGGGTCCATAGGTCCAACCATTTCATGGTGCATCCCATGACCCTATTCCACACATCACGACAATAGAACCAGCATAACAATCCAATCAAAGTGCCAAGTGGCAAAGTACAAGCCTTGGGCAAGGCGGTAAAATCTTAAAATTTAAAAGAAGATCTAAAACCAAGCAAAATAAATGGCCAAATAGCCATAGTTAGTATCAAAATCCACATGTTAGTGCCAAAAACAAGGAAATGCCCAAAATTTTAAAGCATGGCAATCAAGAAAAGCTGTTGGTCCTTACAAATAAAGTAAAAAGCTCAATTTACGAATAAAATCAACTTATAATAATGTCACATTACGATAACTGTGTGGCCTTATCTAGCCACCAAAGGGGTACTCAACGAGTTGCTAGCACTCGGAACATCAAGCCTGAACTCGCAAAATATGTACCAATAATACAACTGTTATCACCTCCATCTGAATCATCCCGCCACCACTTCGACAAGGCTAAACATAGTCATAGTTGCACTTAGGTTGCATACATACAACCACATAGGGAGAGAGGAAAGATTCACATGTTATCTACTAAACCGAGTTTTGGCTCGAGTTATTGACCCATGGTACACCATTCCTCACTCTCAACATACACTTCTACCGATTACCCTTTAGGGTCGGTTAGCGTAAGGTTCACAACATAACATACAACAACATCACTAACATAATGGTGGCACACACATAACTACCATAACGTCTTACATATGGTACATATACAGGGTAGATCACGATCATACATTCACTGAGTGTAACACATCACTTTACCACTTTTTGCACCCAAAGTGCAATCACCATACGATGGGGTTCATACACTCACCGTATGACCCCGAATCACAACATGAAGCATTACATATTTGCACGAATCATACATACGATGAACATAGTACGTCACAACATAACATCCATTGCTTACACAACAAGGTGTACACACATTTCTTAAGAACATGGTAAAAACATCATGATACAACTCATCTCTTTTAACATTAATCTAGTCATACAACACATTGATACACCTACATAGCACAATATGTCACAATGCTCCAACACTACGTCATCCACATTATAATTTTTTTCGCACATCACAAACAGTGATTCACACGTGAACTCTTCATAGAATCCACAAGAAGGAGAGAGAATACTACCATCACCAACATATCAACATGATCACAAACACGCACAAGGTGACATACACATCATGTGCGTTCACATTATCACAATTACGACATGGATCACATCACGCTTAAAGCACATTACTCTTCCAATATCTACCACCATCATGCAACATCATCATCATCATGTAGTATCATCATGTAGTAACATCATGTAACACAACCACCATCATGTAACATCACCATACAACACCAATCCGGCCCATAGGTTTGAGAGTATGAACCTATGCTCTGATACCAAGTGTAACGACCCAAAAATTCACACACGAACAACACAGGATAATTTTTTTTTTTGACTAGCTTGACACATAACATGACGCAACATGTCATCACCAAGGATACAACTAACACTATGAACAACTTGATACAAGGATGGCCCTAAAGGCAGCACGGAAACGTTCACACCTTTCAAGGACAATTTACTTTTCTTTAGACAAGACAAATAGAATTCCAACCACAAAACACTTAGAAGTCCAACCACAATGAGATATTCTTGAGGGTTATTTATTTTAATAGGACATCTCACAATTCTTAGCTTACGTTTTCAAGGAGACTCAGGATACGATT
The DNA here is from genome assembly GCA_018340775.1 of Taxus wallichiana var. yunnanensis. NCBI lineage: Eukaryota > Viridiplantae > Streptophyta > Pinopsida > Cupressales > Taxaceae > Taxus > Taxus wallichiana. Next base: position 990,800,737 of record CM031242.1, read on the forward strand.
CAAACAATTCATCTTACCAAGCTAAGTTTATTCCTTTTTCACTGAGTAATCATCCTTAAATCTTCTCTATTATGACATTTATTTGCTTAATCGTTTATTTAGAGAAAGGGGGTAATTTAATTTCACAAGGCCATCTATTAACACTTACGCTACAAGGACTTGTTCATGCCCATATGACAACATGGGTTTGCGTTTAACATACTTAAGAGAAGAAAGACAAAGCACCTTGGGAAAAAGGTTAGAGGGAGAAGGTTGAGTTGAAAACATCTTCAAGACCTCATTAAATTTTACCAAGATATAAATGAGACTTGAAAACTTAACCAGAATTATTAAATATTTTACTTGGGCTTTACTAAATGAGTATTAACAAGGAGTAAAAATTTACTTTCCAAAAGGCGGTGAGAAAGATGGTGAGGTTTACAATTTGTTTTCTCCGGCTTATTAAATCTTATCATCTTCAAACAACTAACATTTCATTTCACCTTAGGGTTATTTTACAAATTTCACCATAACAGGAATAATGTTCACTAGAGGAGCCAGGGTTAACATGTTATAAAGTTTACCTACAATGATAGTCTTGCCCTTGATTACTTAAAGAATTACTTTCTCTCAAGTTGGTGACCCCTACGTTACTTTATTTGAATACAACTTTTAACTTAACTTCCAGAAGTATTAAACAATCCCATGTTAGTTTACTTATGACACTTTATTACTAAGTCATATCAAGGTTTAACTCAAAATTTATTCTCAAGGCAAGGTTGTAGCAACACTCATTTACAAGAACAAAACAAGATTACATCAATTCTTAAAATACTAATACTCCAACAAAGTCACTCAACAACAATAACCAAATTTTCTTATAATTTCAATGATGGTCAAACAATACAAGGTTTTCAAAGTTCAGATGACAAAGTCCACAATACTTTATACTAAGACATTAATCCTCTTTTAAACTTTCCACTGGACGTTAACAATAGTTGAACAACATAAAAAGGTTTCGAGCAAGGAACTTCTCAACTAAGGTTGATGACAAAAGTCTAAAAATCTATCCCTCATCTACATGTAAAATCCATCTGCATCAAATTTTCTACAAGATTCAGTTCATGAGAACGAGCAAGATAAGGCTACACAAACCACCATAAGCAAGTTATCTATCAATATCATGAAAAGAAGCACTTTATTACAAGAATTTGATCAGACCTCTAAACACTATCAACACTTCAAGTTATAAAAAGTCTCCATCATGCCAATCAAAGAAGGAGAAGACCTTGTACTTCAGTGAGGAGCAAAAGAAACGAAAGTAACAATCGTATGAGAATGGCCCTTGGCCCTATAAGGAGAAAATAAACAATCTAGCAAAGCACAGAATTCCCATCAAGTAAGTAATTAACAATAATTACAAGATTGAGATTTGATATATAAACCAACCATCTAGAAAATTTATCAAAGGTACCAAACGCATAGACTAAAATAATATATTTCTAAAAGAACAAGAGTTGATCGGCCCAAGAAAGGGGAACCACGGGTTTCAGAAATTAACACAAAAGGCCATGTATAATTGAGTTTCAAACCGGAAATCAATTAGAGTATACATACAACATAAGTTTCGAAGTGAAGGCAAGAGTACTAGTTTTGACCATTAACTACAAAGATTTTCCAATCATCCAAGAAGGGTCAAAGTCTTACAGGCTAGTAGCAAACACGCGAGAGAAGAAGGGGGTTCCATCCAACAAGAGTATACAATAATGTCATCAACAAATTTTTATAACACTAAAGATTTGCAAACCTCCACTACAATACTAATGTTTGGTTAATTTAAAATAAATTACCCATATCCCAAAACAACCATATTTTACGGCAACCCTTGGTAACACAGTCAACCGTCGCACAAATAGATACAAACATAATTTCTAAGTGACATTATCAAAACAAACCTTCTGCTATGAATCCATAAGATTATCAAATGAAAGCTGAGTTTTTCCCGAAGATTAATCACATTTAAGGAAATTTCCATCACAAACTATTACGGTAATTACGTACATAAAAACCGACCAATATTAATTAATAGCGCTAACATTACAAGGGAGAAAATAATGCACGTTAGGAAAAATAGAAGAGCACCATTAGCAATAATTCGGAGAGGGGGATTAGACCAAACTATTCTAGTGTCAACGAGGTACTGGATTCGCACAATGATACCTCCAGCTTAGTAGATCCGAAAAGCTAGTTATGGTTCAAGTTGATAGGGATGGTCAAGGTACTTCTTGAGGATGGACTTAAAAGCATAGAAACAAGATGAAAAATAGTATAAGAGTCTAAACACGTGAGACGGCAAAACACATTACACACAAACCTTTTCATTCTACCAGTTTTAATACCAAAACTCTAAGCTGGCTAGCCCACGCATTGCTCACACAATCCTACAACCTTTCTTTCTCGATGCCAAAAGGTTATCAAAGGGACTCACAAAGGGGCTAACAAAAAACGTCAAAAGACAACTTGGGTGCTAGGGAGGAGCTTCATAGTTATCGTAACTTACTTCCATAATATCGAAAATACTAGTTGATCAACATAATGACTTGCAACTCAATCGCAGAGAAGAATTAATAGATAACCAAACATACAAAGGTCTATCATTCGAGTAAGAGAAACATAAAATTCAAGGGGAGGGCACACACATCCCTTTGACCTACATCTTGTCAACGATAAAAGCTAAAACAAGAGGAAACAAGCAGAAAGGAAAGTCTCCCATCATGACATCCAACTGACAATTCAATGCAAGGAAAAGTGGTTCGATTTCACAATAATTTTAAATAAAATAACAGTAGAAAGGTGTAGAAATATCTTTCCTGTTTCTCCAGCTTCAACAGTCGAGACTCCTTGCACGGGACGGGCCAACATAAAAATTGTGATTCAAACTATGTATCATAAATGCGGTGATTATTAAGCGGTTATTAAGCAGTGGCATGTGCTAACACATCGCATGCCTCAAACCACAGAGTAAACTTGTATGTCAATGTCAACCCATATATTTTTGTCCGAGATGGAAATGGCCCAATGTTGTAGGGAGGGGAAGAAGAACGATTTGACAGCCGATATAGAACTCTAACTTTTGTCAAAACCGCAACACGAGCAAGTGTCTCAATTGATAAGGCCTTCACATCAATCTCTTGGTAGGTGCATCAAAACCAGAAAGAAGAATCTTTTACTTATTTGCACTAATTCCACATAATTCGACCTCCAAATCTACAAGCGTTGTAGCATGACTACCATTTCCACTATACCGTAACTAAGCTATAGTTATTTCCCTTTGTTCGACCACTTTCAACTCTAAGGCTAAAGCTTTTTAATGATGGAGAAAAGAATGTTACAACACTCTCCCCTTTGAAGAGATCGAATTTTAGGACAAATCTGAAGACAGTTAATAAAAAAAAATGTCGAGGAGTGTCAAAACCAGAAGCTCACATGGTAGCCTCCACCCATGTAGAACCAATTGGAACTTCAATAAATCTCTGCTCAATGTGACCTGCTAAAAAGGAAAACCCTTAAAAAGAAGTTGCTGGAGGATTCATTTTTAAGGATATAGGTTTTATTATTGTCACAGGTACTCTAAATAGAGGACCACACAATGGGGCCTTGCAATCTATACCGTAGACTTCAAAGTAATGCACTCCTTCAGAAAGGGAAGTTGGATCTACAAGAACATTGAAGTTGTTTCCACTGTGCGTGAGAAGAATATATTCAGGGACCTTTACCACTTTAGCATTACTAATTTTATATGAATGCATTCCTCAAAAGGAACTAATATCTTTAACTTGTCAGCATCTTCATGAAACATTGGCTCAACCTGTACAATCCACTCACTAAACAGATCCAATAGAAGCAAACACGCTGATCATTCTCAGCATCTCAACAACACAACCCACTACACTAAACAGATCCACCTCTATGAGATACTCTTCCATGAGTTACAATGTAAAACAAGTAAGAAATCAATATAGAATCTTAGTAATAAATTTCATCGGGTCTCCTGTAATACTCTCACTATCACATAGTTGATTTTTATAAAAAAATACTTGAAGGAGAATCCCGAATTTGAGGATGCATTCAATATCGAATGACAACAACAGAGTTGGACAACCTACTTGTTGGAGGTGCTCAAAAGCTTCAACCAACTGTAACACTCTGCCGCTGGCTAAAACCTATTGCAGCCGTTCTTTGAGGCTCTCCGAGTAAAGCACACACCTGCAAAGCACCCAAAAACATGCCTGCTACACTAGCTTGCTTCCGGCGCGCACACCAGACTCCACAACGTAGCCAACATCCTCCCAGCGCATGTCAAAAAGGTAGACTTGGAAGGAAACTCCATTAAAGTGTATCAACTAGTCTCTAGAGGAGCCCACGCGGCCAGGGAAGAATGCTCGAGCAAAACTAGTCTAAAACCAATCAAAAGACTCCCCAAATCAGGGGTTTCCTTCCCCAAGACACGGCAGAGACAAAGGCATCAGGAAGTCAAAGGAAGTAGAGCAGGTCATAAAAGATACACGTCTGAAGTGGTTGAAGGGTCAGTTGGAAAAGACTGGTGGCCAACTACCCCCCACTTGGCATTCAAACCAAAGGAAAGACCAACACGCCTTGCCTAAAAGAAGAATGAGTGGTAAGTGCTCTTCCTCCATGCATAAATAAAGGCTAGGCCTTTCAACAAAAGGGAAACAAGTGTACGCGGCCAGCAAGGGTAACAAAATTTAGTTGGGGTGGGTGGATGTCCCCATACAACCAAAACACTAACCGAAAAGAAAGTACGTATTCACCGCACACAAAAGAGATCTAGACGGCCACAAGAAAAAATGTTAAACGCTAAGAACGAACACCACTTCCTAAGCGGAGGCATCACCCATGAACAAGGTCCTCCTCATGCATGAATCGGGGCTCGGTCTTCGAGAGCGGCCGTTAAAAAAATAAATAAATAACCAAGGTAACTTACAGGTAATTAATAATATTCCTGAAATCGACACAATAAATAAATAAATAATAATAATAGTAATTGTTATTTGACAACTAAAATAATAATACTATTATTATTATTTTCTAACCTAATAATAATAATTATTAATCCTATTAATAAGGGTCGACAAACAAGTATGGTAAAAGAGAACATGATTTTCCTTTAACAAGGAAATCGTAACAGGCGTTGCAAGGGCCAGTAACGACAACAACAACACGACACCAAAAAACACGATGAAGAGGGAGATGATTGAGTATTCCCTGTGACCAAGGTGAAGCCCACCAATGATCGACGAAGGCACAATGACGTTCCATGCTTAGCACTCGATCAGCCGAAGGATGAACAGGTGTAACGTAGAATAGGGCATTACACAAGAGTTTTAGAAATTGCGAAGAATTCTATTGGAATTAATGACCTAGTGAAATATTTTGAAGGAGGTGGGAAAAAGAAGAGTTTTAGAAAGCTGTGAAGAACTATGTTGGAATTAATGACCTAGTGAAAGATTTTGAAGGAAGTTGCCTCAAGAATATGGAAAGGAAAGAAAATATCATTGGCATATATGGGTTGGGTGTGTCTCGAAAGACCACTCTAGCGAGAGAATTGTTTAACCGTAGGCATTCAAAATACAAGGCATCATGTTTTTACGTTTCGACGTGGGGAAGCATCTGCAAATATTCATTTGATATCTTTGCAATGTAAGCTTCTTAAGGATCTGGTCAATTAAGATTGCACATTTCATAGCATATATGAAGGATATAGCTATCTCAGATCTCGTCTAAGAAGTGTCCCTTTTTTTAAGTTTCTAATTTTTATAGATAACATAGATCACGTGGATCAACTAAATCTTTCCTCGTCAAGGATATTGTGCAAAATAATTTTCATAGTTTGATTATCGTGACAACTCATGATAAGAGGGTTCGATAAGAACATGTATCTCTCTTCGTTATAAGATGAAGGAAATGAATGCCAATCATAGCACGAGCTCTTTTATTGGCACGCCTTCCACAACCATATCCCACCCGTGAATATGAAGATTTAGTCGAATGTTGGTGACGAGAATGTGGAGGTTTTCCTCTGTCTCTCGCAGTGTTGGGTGGACATGTCTTTGGCAGCAATAATAGCCGGCGCTATTGGAAATTAGAGTTGGATACGGTGAGGAAAACTCCTCCCCACGATATAAAGCAGAGGTTTAAAATAAGCATTGATGCCTCGATAGTGAGAAAAAGTAGATATTTATGGACATTGTATGCTTCTTAGTCAACAAATCCATTCATATAGCTATAAGAATATGGGAAAGATCGGGATGGATCCCCGAGCACACAATCCAAACTTTGAAAGATAAATGTCTTATTAAAGTTCACGTGGGAAGGACTTGCGGCATGGATCGACTCAGAAACATTCCTTTATTAGGAATGCATGATCATATCCATGATTTAGGAAGGAAATGGAAGATGAATTGAGCACTCCTCGTCGTGTGGCGCCCTCAATATCTTCATGCTCAAGTATGCTTCTCCTAAATTTCTCAAGCACTTTATGGCCGCATTAAAAATAATGTCTATGTAGCTTAGAGTTAATTTTATTTTCACTGGAACCTAGTTGTGACTACCATCATTGAATGCAGGAAGCAATGGGATTCCAAAACATTCTCGCAACCTGTAGTTATAGTTTTAGGTAGCGTTGGATTTTGCAAGGCGTTTAAACGTTTTTAGTCATTTTAGATGTCAAAATACGGGGACTTTTAAAATATGGCTGTCATAATTGACAGGAAAAATTATCATTTAAATGTTAAAATGACACGTATATTAGAAATTTAACCATCAATGTGTGTGTATTTTATCTATCATAATTAAGAAAGTAAGTAAATTAAATTATATATATATATATTGAAATTCATGAAAAATATAATATAAATAAAAATAGAAATTTTGAAATATATTGAAAATAAAAAAATAGAATCTTACTATCTTATTAATAGTATGAAACAAAAGTATATTTCTTTTTTAGTTTTATTTGATTTTTTGTTTAGCTTTTTCTATTCATTTTAATTTGTAATTGTTTTTTATTATTATTTGTTTGATTTTTTACAAATTAAAATTAGAAACTACAATCTTACGGAAGATATTTTTTTTGGTTTGTAATTGTATATATGTTATTGCTGATTTCTTTGCTGTTTGAGATCGTTCTTTGTGAATTTTGACAATCCCACAGAATTATATGCGAAAGGAAATCAGTTTTTCAGAGGAAGCTAATTGAAATTCCTCCATATTTTTATGGATTTTGGAAGCTAACGCTAGTAAATAGAAGATTTATTTTATTGTGGGAAAAAGCAATCCTTTCATTTTCTCTTACTAAGGAACAAGCTGAGTACCAATTTTTTATATCATATCAATCTTAGTTTTCAGTAGTTTATATCTATACAAGGATTTTTGTATGCTAAAATTAAGATTCATGTGTTCTTGTTGAAGCAGTTGACCAGATCCTATGCCATGCTCTTATAGATCTACAATTTCTCTAGATAAAGTCTTAAATGATCAGGGTTTCAGAGGACATGAGAAGTGGAGTACTGATTTTTTCTTGGTAAGGAACAATTTGTGCTTTCTTTCAGGTGAACTTGTGAAAGTGAAGAAAAATATTTGAAGATCAGACATCAAATATCTAGTCTACAAAGATGAGCATCATCTCATAAGTTGCAGGCTGCAACATTGACATTTTTTCCTACTGGTGAGATCCGTAAAAGCTTCTATCTTATTTATTTATTTTTGTATTTTGTAATATTATTATAAAAATAATTTTGACATGCATATTATATTTTGAACGCTAAATGACATCCATATAATTTTTTAGACTGTCAAATAATATTATTGTCACATGTAACATTGAACGTCAAAATCCAGCACTGGTTTTAGGTGTCTCAATTCCATTTTTACCGGTATCTTGAATTGAGATACTTTTTAATGGAGAAGTCAATGATTGTCATGATCCTTCAACTTATTTGATGTGGATTGACCTTGACTTGAGTCTATATGAAAAAGCTAGATGAACTTGAAATTATTGAAGGACAACACATGAAAAGTGTCCCTTCATCATGCACTATTCCTTCTTGGATTCCTCTCCAAAGTTTGCAATATTTAAAAACCTAAAATGGGTGACTCGAAAGATTGTGGGTGTCTCATAATTCTCACGTAATTTGGGTTTTCCTTGAGAATTATGTCTTTTGCTAATTTCAAAGAAATGGATTATGAATTAGTAATCCATGAAGAGTATTTAAAATTGACATTTTGGTTATTTCAAGCAAATAAATTCCAAATTTCAAGTGCCATTCTAGCTAAAAGAGCTTGTGCTTGACACAACAAAAGTGGAACTTCCTTCCTTTCATTTGTGGGTTCTCGTCTTTGAGTCTCTGTTCAATATTTTGTGGTTTATCATCATCCCCAAGATCCACCTCCACCTCAAAGGAATTTATACAATCTAACCTCGAACCAAATTCCCACCGGTGACAATTTCATTGTCTCTTCTACTGATAGATGAAAAGATTTCGCTTGAAAGATCGTGTGAATCAATGATTGAATCAAAGCGATTCGAGAATGTAGAAATTTTTGTTTTTAAATTTCTTTTTGTGGTTTTCATATCAGATATACTTTAAATATGATGCATTGTTCATTATCTATATTTTTCGTGTCTTTTCATATAACTTTTTAATATTTTTTTGGGGGTTTAATCTAGAAAATACATTAAATTGATTAAACCTGCTAAAAAAATGTTCTGTCGGACTATGTATTTGGAAAGAAGCATGATGGACTTTTATAATTCCTAAGAAATCAATTCGAGGGAAGGTCTTAAATTCACCGGTCCTTAGAATTTCCTTATGAGTTTTTCCCAAATTGCGTAAAATTTACTTAGATTAGTAGTTTAGCATTTGACTTTGACAACTATCAAATCAAGCACATTGAAAGTCTTAAATTCTAACTGCCACAATTTCTCGAAATTTTGACCAAATTAGTGTTGAATTAACATGAAAAATTTATGGATTTCCATAAACTCATTATCTTTTATAAGACTTACAAAAACTGCGCATTTGGAACCTTTCCATAATTCACACTTTTCCTTTGAACAACTTCCCTAAAGTCGAAACCAATGGGCAGTTTGACTGAAGAAATTTCATCGAAGGAAAGCATAGATTAGCTAATTAATTTCTTCTCATATGTCTTCATAAAATATTTCCATCCAAGAGTGCAATTTTGAATCTGACAATCATCTTCAAAATTTACCTCAAATACCGCATGTTTCTCATGCATTCCATGGTGAAATTTTCAAATTATTTTAAGCAAATAAACAAGAAAACATTAATACGTAGGAAGCGAACCCTAGACAAAGGAAATATGCTAATATTATGTTTGTTTTCATTGACATAGAGAGTTATGGGGTCATTTCCACAATAATCCATTTTGTTATTTGATGGAGACACAACATGCCACCACACAAGATTCATAATTTCAATAAGAGGGTTGCGAGTGAAGCTTATCACAAATTCAACTTTTGGCATAAATATTGACCCCACAAAATATGGGTTTCATAGCTATTGGTTTTAAATGTGGTGCTTTTCGTTTAGATATTTGTAATCATCACTTAAAATATATTCATTTTCGTTCATTCATACACTCATATATACATGATCCTCACTATTCAACCCCTAATCCATCCACATAGAGTTACTAATACATTTCCTACCTACGTTGTGTTCCACTCCCAATGTAAATATAGCCCACAGTATGGAGCAATACACATTTGATCCCTTATGGTGTCCACATCGCATGTTCCATCACGCGATTGCTAGTTATATGATTATATCATAAATTATGAATTTCCTAACCTAGTCGCTTGTATAATATTAAAACAAAATGGATACCACAACTTCACATTCGCATTTAATATAGATATTTCTTGGAGTGATAAGAGTACGATTGAAAATATATTGTATATAAACAAAATAAAAGGTTTTGTTGACATCAAAGGTATCATGTCAGTTGTTTGCATCTTAAATAATTATATGGAAAAATAAATGTGGAGCACACCCACAATAATCAAACCCACCGACCATAGTAAAGCTCTTCAAACCCAAGGAAAACGTGAGGCGACCTACCATACGGTCGTTCAGACCAAGCAATTTACTCGCATGATAATAAAGGCATATTAATTCAAACCCAGAGGCATTAACTTTGCTAAGCCATTGAAGTTAACTGTAAATTTAGCATTGAATGGATAGTTGTAGCGGATATAGAGGTTGAGCTCTGGTAAAAAGCCATCCTAAAAGAGTGGCATTTGGATTAAATCAACCAGCATACAAAGATAAATTTGAGCCCTAATATATCCTCATTTACGAAATATAATTGATTGATTTGAGTCTGCATCCAAATCTTAAGCGGATTCGAATGTCTATAAGCGGGAAAACTACCTGCAGCTATTTTCTTTTGTGTGCAGGAAAAGGAGATAAAGATTGAGGACTAGGAGGCACTCATTTCGAGTAGAATTTCAAGCTGTAATGATATTTATTCTTCTTCAGAGCACTCATGCTATGAGCACTATAGCCTACCACTTCGTTTGTATTTCTCTTTTGTTTTATTTTTTTGTTTCAAGTGGTCGTATTGATTAAAACATTGAAAGTTCCCTTTTGCTGGTATCCCACTTTATTTCTCTATAATATGTTCTATTTCATTCATCCTCTATTGAAACCCTCTCTAACCATATCAACCAAAAATATATTCTTCTTTTTATTAGTTATTTTTATAAATGTATTTCCAACTTATAATAATTTTCCTCTATTTTTTTTTATTTTTTTATTTTATTTTATTTATATATATTACTTAAATGTAATATAATAAATATATATTAGTATATAATGCTTCAAAGTACAATGAGTATATTTTCATTACAAAGGATTTAAATTCATCAACTAAAACAATTATATTTGTATGTTAATAATTTGTCTACAATATATATATATATATATATATATATATATATATATATATTAGATACGGTAAACAACAAGGAAAGAGGCTCCTAGAATCCATACAATGAAATATGCATCGTGACAATACTCGGTAAGGAAAAGAAAGAGAAACCGAGGTCACGAGAAGGATTAAAGCAACTTAATCTAGAGAAATAGGTCCAAATAACAACAAGCGGACACGGTCTACACATAATCATTAACACGTTTATTTCTTCTTGGATTGTACAATGTGCCATCCATCATCAAAATTAGCCAAAACCCCAAATGTCTCCTTGAGATAGTCTCGTAATTAATGCCCTCTCAAAAGTCAAGAACTTTGAGAGAGTCCGGATTGATTTAGGACCGAGGTGTCTTGGAAGAAAGCTTCAGATCCTCTTTGTTAAACTCCAGAACCACCTCAAGATTACCTAAAGGGTTAACCGCGATCGGCTTGGGTGTGCTTTGAGTTTTGAATCAAACCGCGTTACTCTACTTTTTTAAAGTCTATATTTTTCTCTTCATAGTTCTTCCATCTTGCAAACTCAAAAAAGTCCTCCATTTAAAGGATTTACACCACCGAAATAGAGGAAGACACAAAGGAGTTTTTTTATTAGTACCTCCAATTCATACCCCAAAGAAAAATCGACATCATCTTCGATAGTGCATGAATCCTCACCGCTCTCACTATCTTCCCTATTTCCCTCATTTTCCACCTCACTTTGCCCTCACTTTGTCCAATTCCCCTGCCCTCGTTGTACACCACACTATTGTCTTCTAAAACAGTTGGGTTAACAACATGACAAAAGGATCTGTTGACAATTTTTGCACTCGTGCAAAAATGGTCAACTCAAAACTTTGTTTAATATGATGAAAGGCATTGAGGAAGTGAACCTAACTATGGGGATGAATTACAATTTTATTGTGTTTTTCGGTTGCAGAAATTTCCTTAATGAAGATGAGAATCATAGTTTAGGTGAAATGTTAAATTCAGGAATAATAAATAGAGTTGCAGTTTATATGAAAGAGAGTTCATTATTAAGTTATAAGTACCTAAAAACTCATTATTTCTGCATATTTAAATACATTTAATTATGTGAATGAGTTGTTTATTTCATTATATAATCAATATCCATGATAAAAGCTGAACGTAGAAAGAATTATAAAACTCAGTTATAGAAATTAATGTTATTTATTCACGAAGAAATTCAATGTTTCCCACACAAGTCATGGGATGTAACTCATAACTATTGAACAAAGAAGTACATGTTCCTAAAGTTAAAAGTAAAAGAGTATAGAAGAAACCCATCATTGCCTTAGGTTTTCTTCAAATCTTCTTGTATCTAGTTCCATGTTTCATCCTACTCTCCCAACACCTATAGCAGACACTGAAAAATGAATGAAAATGCATCAATTAAGAGCTTAGAGTTTTAATTGTACTCATGTACTATCAAAGCGCATGTGAATGGATTTCTTTTATATCAAAAGCATAAGGTACGTTAGAGAAAGATACAAAATTGAGAAATTTGTATTTTACGGTGGACATATGATTCCCGGAATCATTACAAGAAAGAGAAAAGAAAAGACTATGGAACATAAGAGAGTCCAAAATGCCTAATTATTTTCTAACTATTTTTTGAAGTTTGTAGGTATATGTTGTAGCAAAAAAGATCAATACATGTTAAAAAAAACATGTACTATCTAGTATAGATTGCACTCAATGATTTCAAGATGATGAAATGGATATCTACTTGTAGCTTCCAGATTATGAACCATCAATGAAGATTAAATTAAGCATATTCAAAACATTATAAGAGTTCATTACAACATTAAATGAAGAAGATTTATAATGTTTTACATAACATGAATCAAGACCAGAAATAAAGAATTGTCAAGATAAGACATAAGTTTATCTTGTAAAATACGAGATATAATCAAGGCATACGCTTTAGGGGATCAAGAGTAAAGACTAAGCTAAAAGATATTTTCTCATACATTCAAAATGGAAAAAATAAACATCTCATTTTTTAAATGCCTGAAAATTCAAAGTTTTCAAGAGTTAAGCATGGTAAACTAAAACAATCCTTCATATCTCAATAATCATTTCTTGCATGAAAGGATATGTTTCAACATCACGATACAATTACAACAATAAGCTACGAGACTAAGAAAATCATATCCATACTCTAGAAAAATGGATAATTGAGGAGATTTTATATTAAACCATCATATCCGAGTAATTTGTATCATTACATATAATAAAAAATGTGATGTTTTGTTTTGTATAAAAAATACAATGCCCAAAGTCCTACATATTTTTATATCTATGCTCAAGTCATGTTAAAAAAACTCCTTATGAAGGAGAAAAACATGAATTTGAATAAGAAATGAGCCTGAGCATTTCATGATATCCCATGAAGACATCTGCATTTTAAAATTTTCAATGTCAATAAAGTGGCCGAATGTTAAAATTATGACACATACATCAAAAAGGTATGTTTTACTTCACAACATACAAATTACCTCATACCACCAAGGAATAGATCGGACTACTTTCGATGTCACCTCCTATTCATTTTAGTCCTAAAAGGAAATTACAAGATAAATAACATAATTAGATGAAAATAGACAAGTGTTTGTGAAATACGAAACTACCTAAAAATGATAAGCACACATTTATTGAGTCGTGTACATTTTTTATGGAGGAATCTATGCTCATATACTCCATGAACAAGAATGTATCTTTATTTATAGTTTTTGCAATGTATCTTTCTTAGTCTTGCCAAAGGGAATCCTCTCTAGAAAAATTTTATAATCAACCCTCTAAATGTTCACGACACAACAATTCTTTGGGGTTGGCTCACCTTGGAAATTTTCTCCCCACTCGGTAGAGACAATGCATCTTTTGGAAGCAATATAACCATTGGTGTAAAACCAAACATTGACACTCACATGAAAATAATAGTACTCTGTGGATTGAGAATAATAATCCTTATTAGACATTGGTTCCATAACCATCATTTCCATCACCATCATCATCAGTCGACTCTACAACAACCGCTCACTATGGTACTTCATGCATAACATTCCCTGAATGATAACCAATATTAAAACGACGTAAGTGTTAATTAGAAGTAAATTAGTAATATACATGGGAAAATTAATTAATCTTGCTTACCTGAAGCATCTCATCACCACTTTTTTTTTATTTCCCCATGAAAACCCATATTCCCTTTCTGTGAAGTTACTCATTCAATATGAGGTAGTTTTCATCACTACAATGTGCTTTAGGATTGGGTATATAAGTTTCCGATGAGGATTTCTGCAGATAAAATTAAGTTAGTCATTAAAAAATCACCTTATATTTAAGGAAATGTAAAAAATTCAACGGTTTGTGTCTCACCTAATGTTCATAGTTTCCTATACCACCTCCTTCTGCCCTCCTCCTTTGTTCCTCCATTTTCTGTCAATATTCTCACCTCTTTATTTACAATTCCCTTTTCTGAACAATATTTTGAGGCGAATAATATACACACATCTACTAGTTGATACCATTTAAGGATTTCTTACTCATTTTATAAACTTCTGATACATTTTCTTTGTCCATCCATGCTTATTATAGCCAATGCCTCTTACTAAAACTCTAATTTTTAGAAGTCGGTGTATTGACCTTTGTTGTGTTTGCTTGAATGTGTAGGCCCTTCATCTTGGCTTTCTTTTCCCATTACATGGAAAACATGAGGAGGTCTCCTTGGAATAGGAAGTCTACCATGAATCTTATTCTAGTGAGCGTTTAACCTGTCTAGTGATCCAAATGGATGGATACCATTATAAAAAAATGTGGTACATGGGTAAAGGAAATAATTGTGGGTATCTCGTTTACCAATACCCATGTTGACAATCTTATACTCATAAAAAAACTATCATCAAATAAGGAATCACGTGATTGAAATCCTTACAAATGTTATCATATCAACTAAAATACACAATCATCCTTAAAAATATCAAAGTGTTCTTACAAGTTTCGGTACATCCACCTCAGGATCGGAATTTAAGGAATGTGGAAGCCAATCAACATCCATATCAATGTCAACATCGTTAGAAAGATTGTTAACATATTCCTCATACTTTTCCTCATCTTGACCAACATTACCACCCTCCTCAAGATTTTTTGGCTCTTCCACATCCTACCAAAGCGGTCATCAAATACATGAAAACCAAAAACTAATATACAACAAATACAAATAAAGAGTTTTGCTGAAGCTTACTTATGTTTCCCCCTCACCTGTTACCATTATTGGGAAATAATCAAATGCCCACCCATATTCCTTTATGGAATGTCAAGAAATTAATTGTGGAACAATAGAGCATTGTTTATCCTAAAGAAATCAATGTAAGAAAGCGTAAGTGGTTTGGAGACACATTCAAAACAATATATAAACATATTTGTAAGATATTGAGTTTGGAAGTAAATGCATCTTGTGTGAAGGTGAAGGATTAAGACCTATGTGGATAAAAGATTAAGACACCTAGAAATAGTGATCTCGATATGACATGGTTTTGAAACAAGGATAGGAATTATAACTTGTTTCATCAAGGAGAAAAAGAGGTAAATTTGCTACAATCAATGAAGGTGAGTTTATAATCACTAATTAGCATTCGGAGGTCTAAACCACGGTAATACATAATCTAGAAATCTAAAAAATGGAATCTATTTTTAAAATCTATGTAACGATTGTCTTTTTATTAAAACAATCTATTTTGAGAAATCTTATGGTCTAATCAAGTTACTAGAGGCTTGCAATGGTATGAGGTGTAGTAGAATGAGGGAATGGTGATTAGTGTTAGTGTTATCATAGGACCTGGTTAGTGCTAGTGAAAAATACTCAAGAAGCATAGGATCGATTATAATTGATGCGAGAATCACAACACCCCTAAATGTCTACAACTCGATGGGTTGAGACTCTAAGTGTGATTGCATAACATTGGACCATCTCCCAAGCTATGGGACTTGTGAACTTGAGATGGTCCTCTAAAGAAGGATGGTTCTCGCCCTAAACTACCTGCTACAATCTATTCTAATGCAGGAAAACCATCTAATCCTAATCTAACTTTCCAAGGGACCAGGAGAGAGAGTTCATGAAAACAAATCTTGCACTAAAGCGGTGATACACTAGAAAATGAGGGTTGTTGATCACAAATACAACTGCTTGAAATGCAGAGAGGTGAGAAATGGAGAGTATGGACAAGATTCATCACAGACCAAAGATAAATTTCACACAGAACACCACTTCAACCCATTAAACACAGCTCCCAAAACCTGTAATAGACATCAAAAATATGCACATTATACCCTACAATGGTGCGAGGCAAGAAGAGACAATAAAATAAGTAAAGTATAGACAAAATGCATCACAAAACAAATTTTATTGCTCCATAATTTTACACAGTACATCATTCGTGTGCAAGAGACAAGAAAATTCCATTACAAAGCAATGAGAGGAGGCTTAAGCTCCACATTCCACCCTAGGGAAGAAAGAGAGGTGGGGCAAGAGAGAAGGAATGACCAAATCTAGAACAATACCCCTCCTTCTAATATATATCCAGAATATGAGAGGGAAAGGAGAGAATAATTCGAAACCTACCTCAACCATCCCAAAAGAGTATTGAATTCACCTACCTTAACCAACCCAAAAGACCATTGAATTCACTTTCCTCAACCATGATGGGTTCCTTTCCACCGCAAAACCCATGCCTCCATGTGTGTTGTTCCTTGCTAGGAAAGAGAGAAAGCTTATACTTAATTATGGTGGTAGGTGAGAAGCCTAAAAATTGTACTTGAGTAGTAGGCATTGAGAGCTTTCAAAAATTCCTCTCTTGCTCAAATCAAAGTTTACAGTCGAAAGTTATGATCATCTCCAAACTGCTTTGGGTTTGGAGTATATCCGTGCAAGATCCACATGGAAGCCTTGCACATTTTAAAGATTTTGCAGCCTTTTAGGGTCCTGGGAATGCGCCATGCTTACACATGGCACCATCCACGAACATGTTGCTTCATTACCTTGGGTGAGTAAAGGGCCCCACTATATATAATTTCAAAACCCCTTTTGGGTGGTACCTTTTCCTTTCACTCTTGAAGTTGTGATGGTTGGACACTTGGCATTGTCTGTGAGCCTGCTCTGCTTTCTTTGTGTTTTGGCTAAGTCCCTTTCTGTTTAGGAGAAACTATGTTGGACCCTAGACATGTGGAGGGCCTACGTAAATTTTGGAACCTACCTTTGGGTTTTACCTTTCAAGTTACGTTGGTGACACATGGAGGCTTCCGCTAGATCTTAGACTTTTCAACAAATTTGTTGCTACTTTCTGGGCCCTAGACACGTGGAGATTCTACTCTCATTTGGGGAACTACCTTTGGATTTTAACTTTCAATTTGCGTCGATGAGGCACATGAAGGCTTTCGCTATCTCTTATACTTTTCAATGGTCGGTGGAACTTTCTCGGGCCCTAGACACGTTGAGAGAACCTGCACATGTTTGGGGACCCCGCTTTTGTCGTAACTTTTGAAGGTATGTTGATGGGACATTTGGAGGCTTCGTTGACTCTTCCCATGCTTTGAATTTTCAACATCAAGTTCTACCTTTCTCAAGCTCGGACACGTGGAGAGCCAATGCTCATTTGGGGGCCCCTTTTGTTGTACCTTTTAAAGGTGTGTTGATGAGACACATGGAGGCTTCCACTTACTCTTCCCATGCTTCAAATTTTCAATGGCAAGTTCTACCTTTCTTATGCTCTAGCCATCCTGGAGAGCCAACGCTCATTTGGGGACCCCACTTTTTTCATACATTTTGAAGGTGTGTTGATGAGGCACATGGAGGCTTTCGCTAGCTCTTTTTCTTTGCTTCGACTCAAATCACATTGGGATCAATTTTAAACCCTCAATTTTGAAGTTCATGATTTGGAACAAGGTGTGGAAGGGAAATATAGGGAAGGCACATGTAAGGAGGGTGTATGGCACAATAGGATGTACACTGGGTACGCAACGGGAAGAAAAGGGATGGCTGATTTTAAGGCATGTCTATAGAAGGGCACAAAGAAGGCATGAGGGGAAGGCGCAGAGCCATGCGCACAAGAGGGAAGTGTAAAAGGGGGAAATGGAAGGAGAGAAGAATGTAAAAGAAGAGTATGGAAGAAGGGTGTGAATATCTAACTAAGGTTGGGTGCGTGATTTGTAGAAAGGAAATAGGGTTCGTGACAGGAAGACTGAAACTTATCCAATTTCGAAGGCATCGTAGAGGGGGCGTGGAAGAATTACATGGCATGGGGAGTGTGCGGGGGGACTACATCCTATGCAAAGTGCCAAATGAGAAAGCTGCATGCACATAACTGAAATGTAAAGCATCGAGTCGAATGAAGAGTATAATCCATCCAAATAGTGGGAGAGTTATTTGGATAAAAATTACTATTATTATAGTGTGATGAGCATGAGAAACATGAGAAAGGTCAAATAAAATTTCAAGTTCCAGTTCGAGATGGTGTGATACTTGTGAGAAAAAAAATCCAAAGTTTGGAAAATGGTAAATACAACGATGGGGAAGTGTATGAGTGTTGACAAAGTCCCAAAATAGCATTAACTATCTATAAACAATTTGAATCCCACCCCATTGGTGGACGCACCTTCTGATAGCCTCTTAAGACCTTGGTTACGCTGATGAACACATCCAAACTCATTGAAAGCACGTAATGATGATTGGATACCAATTTATTTCTCCTATATAAATTGAAAAAACATCGAGAAAATAAATTGCATCAATCTATGAAATTACTATTGCCAAAAAAATTATATTGCTTACAATGCACTCTGACTTGGAAAATATTTATTCTAAGACTCCTTACGGGTCATCCATCATAAATTTGAAATAGATAAACATGTTACTCAAAGCAAGAAAAACATGTTACTGGTGTTGTATGTGTAGCATATGCAAATGAATCTACTAGAGTTACAAGTACCTCATTTTTTATGTGGATAGCTTGTTTAGCAAATGGAAAGACATCAAGTTCCTATTTTTGTGTAAGAATTATAGGAGGCATATTTCACATTCTAATTGGCTTGGTGTACCTAATTTGTAATTTCTTTGAGATATCTTGAATTATATAGATTACATATTTCAAATATGCTCTTGTGTTACTTATTATTTCAGAAAATGTAATTAAGGAGACAAATAAATACTCATAGAATTAACGAGAGGAAGTGGTATTGAATTCAAAATAATCTTCAAGTAACATAGAATATAAGGTGTACGAAATATAATAATGTAATATTCAAACCAATGCTTTGAAAAATTGTATTTTCTAGTATATATATCGAAGTGCCAACCCAAACTAAGTGCAATATGAAGACATGGATCATTACTTAAAGAAAAATATATTGTAAACTATATAAGCAAACAATTCAAGTAATTATAGACAAATATGTTGTTAATTGGATAGTAATGGTCATTTTCATTTCCAAGTTTTCTTAAACAATATATAAAATAAATAGAAATCCATCATAGAAATTGGGGTCTCATATACTTAATTAGTGCTTCCCTTGGTCCCGACATTAACAACACCGGACGTAATTTTTAAAAATCTTTCTTTAGGATTGTACAAACATGGACTATTGTCTTGTAATTTAGAAGAGTGGTATTTTCATTATTAAAATGATGAACAAGGAACACAAATCTAAAAATGCATATAATTGTACTTGAAAGCAATATATATATATATATATATATATATATATATATATATATACAAAGTCCATATTTTACAATCTAAAGAAATATTTTTAATAATATATATATATATATATATATATATATATATATATATATATACGAAACTCATGTGGTCCATCAAGGATTTTTGCAATATAACATTTTTGGAGTCCATTGTATTTAAGAATATATTTATTTATTGGTTTGTGAGTTTTGGATAAGAACTGGATATACACTTAATTTTTTTAGTAAAGATACTTTTATTTCTATTGGCTTTGTTTATTAGCATTATCACTTGCAGATTTTTTCTTAGTGTTGCTCTTTGCTAGCCAAAAAAATGTTTAGAGAATTTGATTATGGGGAAAATATTGTGAAGTATGATAGTATTTTCTTACCATACGGTGACAACATTAACGTGGGAAATGGCAACTGGAAAAAGACTAACAAAATTTGAAATACAAAGTGTGATTTCCTTAGGGATTCATTTGTTTTTCTACACGTGCAATAAAAATGAAATTGGTTTTCTATAAAATTGAGTGGACAAGGTTACATTAAATATACTAATGTAAATATCATGAACATACCGATGATTTAGACTTTTCCTAAACCACAACATGCATAATCAAATGCATAATTATATTTTATTTTGGATTGTAGGCTTGATGCGGGCGCATCACCGTAAAGGCTTCAATTTTGCAATTTTGTGTCAAGAAAGGGGTTTACTGTGGTTTTGGTGGTGTAGATAGGTTTTCTTAGCTCCTCCATGGTATTTTAATACCATCCTAGTGTGTTAGGTGGGAAAATTCAAGTTTCCCTCCAAAAGAGACAATTTAAAATTTGAATGTAAAAGGCGTTCTTGAAAGTTGTAATGTGTAAAAATTATGTTATTAAATGTCATAAGAGGTAATTTGAGACCTTAGGAGAGTTGAGGAATGTATAAGCATTCTTGTGTAAGAAACCATGAGTCGAACTCATGCATAACCTTAGTCAGTTAGGTAAACCTTGAGAAACCACCTTTGGTCAAGCCTATGAAAAGAGAAATTTGAGTTGTGAAGTAGTTATTCTTGTAGAGGAAGGTTTGGAGAGAGGGAGTGAACATGGAAAGAGCTTGAGATGGCTTATGAGGTCTGCAAGTTGATTGTATGAAAGATATATCAAACTTCCTTGAATGAAATGCTCCATGTTGTGCATATTTCTTTATTGTCTTTGATTGATAAACAAGATTATTTTGTTGATTGCATCTAATCTCACCTGGTTTACAGAGAAAAATGCTAATTTGAATATGTTAGTGTGTTTCTAGGGTAAAAAAGTTAGTATGCAAAAGGATTGGCTTAGTGACACATCTTACATAAGGGTTTGATAAGAATCTAACAATGTGTAGGGTTAAACGTATGATTCCAACCTTCAAGAATGAATTAAACAAATATAATGTTGATAATCATGAATGAAGGTATTGGTGATGTCTTTGATTCTTGATAGAGTTGGAGAAAGAACAAATTAAATTTAGTAATCAATGAGAAGCTCCCGGGTAAGCTACAAACCTAGGGTTTGATCTAAGTACAAAAGGAATATTTTGACCATTTAAAAGCATTGAAACTTGATTTCATTGGTGAAAAATGTGTGAAGGAAGTACAAAGTGATGGTTTCTACTCAATATTGGCTCTTGGCGGGGATATTAAAAATGTCTAAAGTGTTAAATACAGTCACTTCACTATTTACTATCATAGTACCCTATTGAGGGTTGCAAGCAATTCATCCTTGTCAGAAAAATAATCATCCTCCTACCTTGAAGTTTATTGCTCTTGTAATTTATTGAGGATCTGGAGACAGTATTAGGTGTGAAGAAAGTCTCATGCAAGAAAGAAGATAGGGAATTAGTCTCATACTCTACCTGACAAGGAGATAGGATGGAATACTACTTTTTGGTGAAAATGGTTAAATCTTACCACTGTGCACTACTGAGAAATATGGGATAGCACAAGGATGACTAAGAGGAAATAATTTAGAGCATCAGAGCCCTATGTTTCTCTTATATATTGTAGACTTTGTTTTGATACAAAGAGAGAGCGTGTATGTAAGAATCAAGAGCACTAGCAATTGCATGTCGGGAACTAGAAGGATTACCATGTTCGAGGTGAAATTTGTGAAGAATATTGTAAAAGAAAAGCGAGGTAAACTCTATAATCTTGCCCCAATTTCTTAAGGTTTTGTTGAATAGGAAAAGGATGAGAATAACAATATTCGAGTCAAAGTAGATATAAACATCATGGTGGAAAAAATTGTAAGCCACTTGGGTAGGTGTAATCTAAACAAGAAAGATGGATAATGTGAATTCAGACTTGGAAGAATGATTTAGAGGTCTTGAAAAGCTTAAATTTTCATGTTAGACTCATTTCTTCCTTCTCTATAAATTCAAGACAAAGTATCTATAACTTAAAGTCTTTTTAGAATGTCAAGTTATTTTCTATAAGCTCTTACTTTTGTCTACCCAAACTAGGCTTTTCCTAGTACACCATCCAAGATGGGGTTTAATATTTTAAAGTATTAATCTAGGTTTTAGCATTAATCATGGTATTTCTCAACACATTAATATGTTTGGGAGTTCCCTTGATGTGGTTTCAAGATGAAGAGAGAGTTAATAATATTTAGATCATCATGGCATCCTTATTGTAATCCTGGAAAAATAAATATATGATTATCTTGTCCTACTTCAAGATCACAATGATTTAATCCATTTAGTAGTAATTTGAAAAAGTACAGGTTATGGCCTCCTCTTCATTAGATGATATCTATTAAATTATATGGTTGAGTACATAAGTGAATTTCATGTCTAAGATCAATAACCAAGTTATAGTAAACCAAGTGACTTATAGTTAAACATATTCCTCAATGGATAAATGCTTCATTACTATAGGTCATACTCATTCAACGCTTTAGTAAAAGATTCGGTAATTACTCAAGCGTAGGTCTCAAGGTATGAAACTAGAGATTAGCTCAGCCATGGGGATACCATTACTCCCACAAGATGTAGTTGTTAAGCAAAAATGAGAGATTAACAACTGATTCTTGAGTAATGTCACACATTCCGGCAGAGATAACCTTTATATATTTCATTGTCCTTGTCCATAGAGTAATGTATATGGTTCAAGTTATAGCTAGGATCTTATTCACACTTCCATTTTAGAAGGGCAGAATTCACTGGTTGTTGTTAAGCTACAAGCCAGACAACCTTCCAAACTAATGTTCATGCTTTTGATACAACCCAGGGTCGTGGCTCCAGGCTCAACATTATTCTGTAAGAGGACTAGTGTTTGTTCTCAAGATTGGCACTTTACTAGTAAAACATGCTTCAACACCTATTCCACACCCCCGAAAGGTGAAACATACTCTATTTTCTGAGAGAAGAACCACTATTTCATTGGTTGAATGGATCAATTAGGATATTTTTAACATTATTGTATATTTGTAAATCCTTAGTAGGTTAACACAGTCCTATGAAAGGTTGATAGTATTTTTGAAAGTAAATAAAAAGGTTTTGTATTCATTTGACCACTGTCGGGCTCACTCAGAGCTTCAAACACTGCAACTAGGGTTTAGGAAAGGAAATTTTCTATTTTCTAAAAACTAACCAACAAAAACTCTTGAAATTTTGAAAAATTGACCTGCCAGTAAAATATTAGCACTTTTTACTCTTTAACGATGCCTATGCGATGGATCAATCACATAATAATAATACAAAACAGAAATTTAATTTGACAAATACAGTAGATGATGCATGGTTTGAAACTTTGAAAGTAAATATTATAATATTAATTGCAAGAGGCATTGATTTAGTCTTCTACACAAAGCTCAGGACAAGTTCGTGCGCACCTGTCTGGAAAATAGGAGAAGATAATTTCCTGTGCTATCAGGTGCGCTACACGAAATTAGGAGAAGATAATACAGATCGCAAAAATATTATACTACTCTCAGATGGCTCTCAGAAAATAAACTCTCCCTATGGTCGCAGAAATAAAAAGGTTTCTTGCACATTAATGATACTCACATATGGCTCTCAGATCATTATTGTAGCACGCATGGGAGGCATGAATAAAAATCTTCTGCTCCAACACGTGTTCAACAGCAAGAAGATCAATGGAAAACCACCCCATACTTCGCAAATTTCTTAAAAATTATTACATGAACACTAGGTGCCATGTTGGAGAACACAACACAGCTCGTCATGATGCTAGTACACGCGGTGATGATGCCCTACGGGTCCCACGCTGACGTGGGCAAAGAGATGACCTAAACGATTGGGTTAGCGGGAGTTTGTTCACTCCGTTTGTTCACTCCATGTCAGTTTGTGTGTGCTCTTTACGGTCAGCCAATTAGAAGTACTACTCTGCACAATTTTTTGAAGTAAACAAATGATTTATCTATAAATATTATTCATTCCAATATAAATTGTAAATTTACTTGAAATTTCAAAACATATATGCACAGCAATTGCAAAGGTGTCAACAACTCCATTAATTATATCTCCTTGTCTATCTTAAATAGAGGATTACTTTCAGAATCTTTCTAAGAATTTTTTTCAAAGAGTTTGCAAGTATTCTACATGCTTCCATATTTTAGATACATATATCTATCGGGATATTTGTCACTACAATATGTTAAAAATCCCTTTCTCCATAATACTCTAGTAGATGTCCAGACCCTATTTTGAAGCTCCTATTTTAACATAGATTTGGTATATTGGTGACAAACAATTTCAAAGGAGCATGAGTGATCTGCATTTTGAACTTATAAAAGCAAGGTAAAATTAAATAGGGATGTTAAACTTGAAGATTAAATTGCACTCGCTAGTCGGTTTGAATAGCGGGAATAGATCTACTAATTCACATATTTGTAGAAATTATTATAGTTTTTCATTTTTGTCTGTTTTGAAATAGGTTGGATATTCTTTAGAAAATTTATCAAGTACATATCTTCGACAAGATACTATTGTTTATGCTTTGGCCAATTAGTTGGAAAGCGGTGGGGCGGTGCACTTGTGGATTAAATTGGCATATCATTATTTCAGCAAGGTAAGATTGCATGTTCCCCATGACTATAATACTATTGCGAGAAAAAAATTATTTCTTTTTTATTCATTGGTCCTTTCTTTTCCCTTCATTGCGAGCAACATATTTTATTGCATGTTTATTTGTTTTGGTTGACTCCTTTTAGTCCTACCTGTCGACACTTGGTTGCATTCATTTCTCAATTTTTGTTTCTACGATTGATGGCCCTTCATATATTCTTGCAGAAGATTAGTTGGTTCATATGGGTCAATTCTAAATCTAGATACAATGTATCTATATTTGAAATAATTTGTTTCTTCTATCTCAATCGACATTAGCTCTAATCTTTGTTGCTCATTATCATATAATATTATGATATGATATAATCTTATGATATTTTAAGTATTATCATGCTAACACTATAGCGTTATCTTGTGAACATTACAACCTTATCATTCATTATAATTTTTATAGCATTGTAACCTATTGTAACCATATTATATTACTTATAATAGTAAAAGTACATATAATATAATTTATGATGTTAAGAACATTATAACATGACCATTATAGTGTTTCATTATCATATAACTTATTAATGGTTACACTATAATAACAATACTCATTGAGTATAATCTCATCACGACAATTCATCGAGGTCTAAAGTAGGGTCATATGATATGTTAGGGGTTTAATAGTTATTGGTGTATGTGATTTATATCATACTTATCATAATGAGGTTACATTGAATATTACGGTAGGACTATAATATATATGTATAATTGTTTAAATGTGACCCTTATAGACATTGCAAAATTAACTAAATCTATGTCAAGGTGGCATCATAACAAATTTGGTATTATTATAAGATGTATAACGAAAAAGTACGTATATTACTATATCACAACTTCATTTTCATACTAACACTTCATAACGAATATAGCAATAACATTGATGTTTGATATGTCTATAATATAAATATATGAATAGCTACAAAAATTATTGTAATAATCCCCACATTGTCATTTATATAAAATTTACACTATATATAATAGACATCAAGACCCGTATAACACTCATACCATATGTTTAAGGATATCTTCTTGTATATAACATATAGTTTAATACTTACTAAAGTACATAAAATATATCATTTTTAATCCGAACGTGATATTGATATATAATATACCTTATACACAATACATTAATATTAAATGTGACACTAGTAATATAAATAATATATTATTACAAATATTATAAGGTTAAAATAATTAAAACTTTGTAAAACTTGTTTCATAATCATAATATTGTAACGAAAATCCATATTATAACTATTTCCGTAATATTTTATATTAATATAACAATACCATTATTATAACATTAAACAATGATAAATTAGTTCTTTATAATCTGAATATTATATATTAAAAATGTTCTATATAATAACTGATCATTACGTCGTAAGGCGTTACTATGTGAGGCACTACCTAGAATCTCTGACAAATGTCAGGTTTTCGACGCCTGGGATTTAATTTTGGGTTTTCGTTGAAATCGGATGGCTGCATGTGCTCGAGGTACCGTGATATTTGCCTTTGACATGTTGCAGCGACAAAGAGGAGACCTCGACTGGGTGTTGCAGGGAAAAACGACATTTAAATGCACCAAAACTAAAAAAATATATTCTCCTGGAAAAGAACAGAGGAACCTACTACGACAATGGAGAATTCATAGATCGTGTTGTTCTTGCCAGATTCATCTTTCTCCCAGAATAATAAAAAAATCCAAAATATTTTTAGGCTTGGTGTAACGACCCACAAATTCACACACAAACAACATAGTAAAAGACAGGATTTTTTTTTTTTTGACTTGCTTGAAGATAATACGACACTACACAAGTTCTCTAGGGAATACAATCAACTAAAGACATGCTTTCCACAACACGGACTCACACTGGTTACAACTAACATGAG
Organism: Taxus wallichiana var. yunnanensis; assembly: GCA_018340775.1. Taxonomy (NCBI): domain Eukaryota; kingdom Viridiplantae; phylum Streptophyta; class Pinopsida; order Cupressales; family Taxaceae; genus Taxus; species Taxus wallichiana. The sequence continues at coordinate 990,827,499 of CM031242.1, forward strand.
GCACACACTTAGGACACAATGGTACATCTAAAGTATGCAATTTTACAAACAAGGTCTTCCCACAGAAGGTTTCTTTAGAATCATGTTTTAGCTGTAAGTGCTTTTACATTCTTTACTTTTCCCAGAGGAATAATTATAGGAGAATCTGAAGTTCATGTCTCCTTTGAAGAATTTTCTCCTACCTTGTTAATGTTAATATACAGTGTAAACCAATTATTGTAAGGTAAGAGGTTACTTCATTTACTTGATTAACTTATTCATTTGTGAGGAGGCAGTTAATTTCTCAAGGCTCTTAACTTCATCAATCTGTTTTCGACGTTGTGCTTTTGAACATATATGTTTTATCTTTTCAAGCGGTCAATTTTATTTTATTTTATTCCAGTACGTGACTGTCTAAATCTTGGATTCATCATTAAGATCTTATTAGTTGTTAATAAGATTTCATTGGGGTCAAGAGTCTAACCAGAAATATTAAAGGTTTCACTTGGGCTTCACTTGAAGAGATAGACATAAGTATATTGTTTACATTTTCAACGGGTAAGATAGATCGAAGAGTTTCTTAGTCAAGTTCCTTCTATTTACTATAATTTTATTATCTTCCAAGATTTAATCATTGATTTCACCTTAAGACCATTCTAAGGACTCACCACAATAAGAGATTGTTGATTAGTTTACGCGGTATCACAAGGTATATTTGTTTCTTTTTTTTTTTTTTTTTTTTTTGCTAGGTTCAAAACATAGCCCTCTACCAAACGACACATGACCAAAGGTAACCAAAGTGATGTAAGTTGATTCAAGTTTAGATAATTATATTTAGGTTGACAATTCAAGGATAAATCATATTCTGAAAAGTGAAAATTCAACAAAGGATACGCATGTCAAGACAAGTTCATTTAATCTTATTGACAATAATATTTCTCAAATTGACTTTCAAACGATAACAACAACCTACATGAGAACAATACAAAAATTATAAAGCAATGCCTTCTAAATAGTCTCCACAATTTCCATACCAATGTTTTAAAGCAAAAGAAAAGCATTCGTACAATAGCAGTTCCTAAGAAGGTTGGAATCCTCTTTCTACACGTGTTTCTTTTTCTCTCTCTCTTTTTTTTCTTTACTACTCAGGAAATCCTCCTGCACATTTGTTAGCACATGTCAGTTCGCAAGAACTGAGCACGATAAAAGCTATAACATTAAGACAATATGTTGTTATCTAACTGTTTCAAGGAAGAAAAGCACCGTTGATTATGAAAAATAATCCAAGAGTCTAAACAAGGGCAATTAAAGAGTTGTCCAAAGGCATAAAATGTCTGAGTAAAAAAAGAGGCACTAACTCTATTTAATTATCATTTTCTCATAGGAGAAGTTAACAAACAACATGGTGAATTCCACCCATATCACAATAATGACCATCATTTTAACAAGATAACATTTCGAAACAAAAACAATTACAAGAAGAGAATTAATTTCAAACGTGATCTGTCCCTATTTGTTTAAGTTAGTTCACCAAGCCAAGGATTCACTATGCCACTGGAAGATTCCGAACAATCAAACGACATGAGAATATCTAAACCAACATGAATTATTAATATTAAGATGATGTGCCCATAACAGTTAATTTTATGTCAGCACCGAATAAATAAATTGGAAAGAAAAAGGGATGAAACGCACAAATGACCCCGTATGGGCCACATCCTATCCTAACAATCCTTCTATTAAACTTTCTTCTAATCAAGAGAATGTCTTAAGAAAAAGGACAAACTTGACAAGACCAAACATAACCATTATAGATCTTACAGGAGGGTTACTCAATCATTCCCAAGAACACAACACAGGATACATAACTTCCAAAGGATCTGTCATCAACAACAAGTTGACTTTAACCTTTCTGGTCAACACGTAACCATTCTACTACAATGACAGCAAGGAGGTCGTATCACAATGAGCATCACAAAAACCAGTCAACCAATGAGTTTCCAAACACACCAACCTCTAAATCGCAGGAGAATGAAATTTAAACATCTTTACGGAGCAAAACGTAGGGTAATTTCTTACGCATAAAATCAACATCCCAATTTTAAGATTTGAAAACTTCCTCAATAATGATCCAGTAGATCTCGTATCCTCCAACAAGTGTGAAACAAAATCAAGGTAAGAAAAAGAGTATTTCCTCTGACATTTTAAGCTATCCAAAAAAAAATGTGAGTAACGCCTAAAGAAGACATTCCATAGGATCAACTACATTCCTCAAAACATACAACAGTCACCAAGGGGAAGAAGGTGATTCCAAAGACAACAATTGTAATGCCCACTTCCCTACGACGCTTAGTGATTATCATTTTGAGTTATGCAGACTTTAGATATGGACATGGCTTATACTTATGTTGATTAGCATGATGTTTTGTGACTAGACGCATTTGGATTATGGTTGGATTTTGTTTTCAGTATGATCTGCACTGACTCATGGACAGACTATTGGATATTGATATTATTTTTATATAGATATATTGCATGTGTTCTAACATTGGATTTCTTCGCCCTGATGAGTAGAATGTAGTTGTTGAATTTACATTACTATGATTTTGGAAAATGATGAAATGCATAATTAAATTGTGAATTAGACCTAGAAATAATGATTGCTTGAATTACGTATAGATGTTAATAAATTTCATGCATATGATTATTTTGGATATTTTGACATGGCCGCAAGGCCGAAGAGGGTATTTTGCATTTTGCAGGAAACACAGCATGATCACAACCATGAGGGGGATTGGGGACCAAACACAACAGAATGTCGGGTGGTTACAACATTGGTCGTCAAGGCAACTTGTAAATTGTATTGTGTTAACTTTGTTCTTGTATGTGTTGAGAAAATTTCCATGAGGGGGAAATTTTCCTATGTGACCAAGGGGGTAAGAATTTTATTACTTGTTTTACTTGATTTAGTAGGTGTTTTCTTTTGTGAAGTCCTTTTGTTAAATTACTTTTGTTAAGTGTGTTTAGATTAATGTTATACCTTGTTTTAGTTTGTAAGCTTTGGGGAAAGTCAAGTGGGTGTAATAAATTTGATTGTTGGCTCCTTGAGCCTTGTGTGTCCTCTTGTATTGAATGCTTGGTTTTGAGTGTTGACCACTCCATGCTCTTAGAATCTCGAATTTGAGATTGAGTGCATTTTTAGGGGACTTGTGGGACAAGTTAAACTTGTCCCACACTTCCCAAAACCCCTTACCAACCATATCTATGGGTTGGGAATCCAAAAAGGGGGTTATTTATTGTTTTGGGAAGGGAAATATGACTTTGGAGTGCATTTTCCTCTTTTTGCATTTAATTGTGCCTTAAGGCACATGGGAAAGGGTTGAATGTGGAAGAGGGTTGTCATTCAACCCAACCACCCATTTATGGTGTTTTGGGATTTGAGTTGACCTTGGGAGATGGTTTGAGGATGTGTGATGTGGCATCCTACATGGAGCCACATCACCCTCACCCTTACCTTTGATCTATTTATTGAAACTTCCTCTCTTGTGGAGGGGGTTGGAGCTTTGTTTTTGTGTTGTTGAAGAGTTCTCCTTTGTTAGTTTGGAGAGAGAAGAATTGGGAGAAAGAGATAAAGAGAGTTTTTGGACTTGCATGCTTGGATTGATTTGGGAAGGAGCTTGGACAAGTTTCTTGGTTTAGGCTTCTCCAATGGAGAGGTAGGGAACCCTCTCCTTTGTTTTTGCTTTCATATTATTATTGCTTCTATGCTAAAATTGTGAAAAAATGCATGTTTACTTTGGTGTAATTGTGAAAAATGGTTTGAATGCTTATTGTGTAGTATAGGAGAGGTCTATGGGAATACTCATGAGGGAGGCAAAAGAGTAGATTAGGATATTGTGGAGGGAGTTTGAGAGGGATGCCCATCTTGGGTAGGAATGTTTACATTCTACCTTGTCTTTGAGGGAGCCATAAGAGGAGGGAGGCATAAGAGTATGGGAGGAAAAAGGGGTACTTGAGGGAGGCATAAGAGTCATAGGGGCTTGTGTTTTATTGTGGAGGGTTTTGGATGGGCATCTCATCTCATTTGGGAGGCATAAGGAAAACATTCCCATAGTTCCTTCTCTTGTTGGCTTGGATGCAAGCCTTGTTGTGTAATGTTTGATGTTATTGTGTGTCTCCTTGTTTTTCTATTTTAGCTTGAATGTTGTGAAGAACTTGTATTGTGGAAGCATGTATAGTTGCCTTGAGTTGGAGACCACCCTTCATTGTGTTGTGTTTGGGGCTCGGGGGTCAATGGAGGAGATTGCTTCTCTTCTCCATTGAGATTTGGTTGGGAGGAGAGTGTTGCCTCTCCCCCTATCTTGGTTGTGATTGGAAATACTTGGAACTTGGAGTATGGATGAAGAATGCTACGGAGCTTGAGAAGACTTCTTCCTTTTCTTTTATATGTATCAATTTGTTGTAAAATTTGTATGTGAAAGAAAATTGTAACATCTTGTTTCATTCAAAAAGGGACATTGTAATCTATATTTGCCCAAAGGTTCACATGGTTAAAATGTTGATAGATCTTGTTCAAAATTTAATAAAAGTATTGCTGGACTCTTGTGTTGAATGTTAGGATATCTACAAAATATACATACATACTTGATTCCATTTTGTTGCAAAAAAAAAAAAGTATTGATAAGTGACACCATTAGTGTATATCTTCTTCTTGTAGTATGAATAGAAAGAGTTAAGTTTTATTGAATGTCCATTATGCCAACAAGGAGGAATGAAGGCTTTTTGCACGGTTAGCATTTGATGAAATTTATATTCCCTTGATATGACAAAATGATTGCACATAGCACATCTAAATTGTTGCAATGCTTACAAAAGTTTTTAAGGGTTTTCTTTTACAGTTTAGGACACTGTGAGTGGTTTTAGCTTCACAAATAACCAGCTGCATGGCAGGCCTCGCCACTGCCCAAACAAATGTGAAATTAGTCTCAAAATCAAGATCAGTCAATCACCCTTAAATCGGGTCTAAGAGAATAACTGTTAACAAAAAAATAGATGATACGTTTCAGTAAACATGCCTGATAGACAACTTGATACACAAGGCGCTGACTGTTACAGCGAATATTTAAATTGTTGCAATGCTTACCAATAGTATTACACATTTTTTTAACAGATTAGGACACTGCAAGTGGTCTTAGCTTCACAAATATCAAGCTGCATGGCAGGACTCGCGACTGCCCCAACAAATGTGAAATTAGTCTCAAAATCAAGACCGGTCAATCACCCTCAGATCGTTGCCTAAGAGAATAACTGCATATATATATAAAAATAAATAAAGAAAATGAAGAAATGTTCCAGTAGATATGCCGATAGACAGCTGATACACCCAGCAATGACTGCCACAGAGATTATTTAATCGTTGCAGCGCTTGCAAAAGCAAGTCTTGTGGTCGTTTTTGGAGTGTTGCTTTAGACAAGCTTTGTTAAACAGCCTGCTGCGTGGAAGAGCCCTCCCTTTTTGTTACCTGCTTTTGCATGCAGTGTGGAGGAGACAATTCAAAACACATTATACCTTACTTCAAAAGCTGCGTAGGAGAAAACATTTGGCTTCTTTTTTTTTCCTTCGTGGAGGCTTTGTTCGTATTGTTATCCACCCGGTTCCAGGTGTTCTTGCTGTCTGAGCTGTGATTTTTCCCTTCGAATATTCACGTGCTTAGTTCCTTTGGAAAACTTTTTTTTTTTTTTGCGGGCAGTAGGATTAGTGGCGGCGAACCTCCCCTTTAGCAGCCCAGCGTTGCTCATCCTATTTCACAAGTTGGACTTATGCTTCCTGCTGCTCTTGATTCATCTTGCTATGACGCTGTTCTTGGAATCTTAGAACAGTAAAACCATTCGTTGGTCAACCTGCTTGCCTTCAGCGTCCAAAGGAAAGAATGGAGCTTGTTCTTCTAGCCGCGACCAGGTTGCCCCCTCGCCTGTAGCGCCTTCTACGCCTCCCTCTGGCCGTGGCTTTATTATTTCAACCACTATATTGAATGCACGCGGCCAGGACTGGTTAGAGACAGCAGGCCGACCCTGTAAGAATTTTGATTTGCAAATCAAGAGGATTCATTGAGGAGATGCGGCCCGATTTAGCGGAGATTGCACGTCAAAATGGAGTTATTACTTTACGGCAGGTGGCTGGAGCTACCCACTCCCAAACATGACTTTTCTTTTCCCCCGATTTGACCCTTGCTCCCTTATATCAAAGATTCAAATTTATGTTAAACATGTAGTGTCATTTAAGTGTAAACTTTGACAACATACATATTTAAAATGCCGGCCCGATTGACTATTATTCCTTTTACTTCAAATTTCAATGTATGTATAGGCATATAGATTTATTTGAGTATAATCATTGATATTATGTCCTTATATATTTATACCATTTGATTAAAAATATCTAATCCCTTTCAAGGGATATCTAAGAACCTATCCTGAAAGTTTTCTAAGTGTCAACAAAATAGTGATTTATGTGTTATCCTGATAATATACCTCTGCAAATATATATATATATATATTAAGATATAAAAAAAAACATCAATAAAATTATAATACATACTTTACCTGTCACCTTCATCCTCATATAAATTGGGTCATAAAGTGAAAACGGGGTCAGCGGTCAACTACCCCTATGCAGTCTGGTATCACCATTCTTGAAACTCGAATTTTATCCGCTAAGGTTAGAAACGAAGACAACAAATTTTGAAGTAAATCTCGGGCAGATGGAATTGCGACAATCATGTAGTTCTAAGTTTTGCGCAGCGGAATACTAAGTAAATGTTTGAAGCTTATCTGTTCCCGAAGTCAAGCAGGTCTCGAAACTTGTGGATAAAACAAATTAAGCACGAACCTCTACCTTGCTAAAATTTATATTTCAAAAAAAAAAAAGTTCGTCGCACTTTCGAGTCGCTTGGTTGTTTTGTCGATGTCGTCGTTGCGTCGGCGTTCATTTTTGGGCATTACAACAATCTCCAAATGGTGAACATGAACTGATATCAAATTACGAAGATCAACCATGACGCTTGAAGAATAAAAGTATTTCTTCGAGTGATTTAAAAATAACAAAAGCAACTAACCTAGTTGAGAGTTATATCAACTTGGCTCAATTCAAAAATCAATCAAGCTAAGCACACACCACGCCAACCGGGGAGGGTTACTAGAACCTAAAAGAACTAAAAGAAAAGGATAGAGACAGGAATAGAATCATTCACCTATACACAATGCACTCGCAGTACTCAATCACCAATTTGTAAATACCCAACATAGACCAGAACTACAGATCTCAAACCGAAACAAGAATAAGAACGAAACCGGAACTATAAGGTTGAGTCCAACAACAATGTTTGATAAAACATTCAAATCATGAGACCAACACAAAGAACTAGGGGATATTCATTACAGGACCCCCGCCTCTTTTGTTTTATTAGTCTTAAGAACAAAGTTCACCCAACTAATATTTATTAAAACCCAGAAAACAATATAAAAGGCTTCAACCAGTGCAATCATTTCTAACGCCAAAAAAAAAATACAAAAGAGCAAGGGAAGTGGAAACCAAACAGCATACCATCACATGAGACATTTATAGGAAGAGTAGAGTTATTTAATGAATCAGTTAAATAACAGCATAAAAATCAATGGTATAGAGAATATCGTGCCTGATTAAGCTCCCGCAGTCGATAACAAGCTGGACAGGGCCTGCAACAGCAACCCAAGCCTAATTCCATTTTCTTCAAGCTCGTTGGGCGCCCAAACATCGACCATCTTCACGTTGGCACAGGTAGGAGTTCACGGCCAGGGTGGGTGGTCTAAAATACTTGCCAACATCCTCCCAACGCGTGTCAAAAGGGAAAACTACAGCGGAACATGGGCAGCCATCCAGCACAAAGGAAAATCCACTTTTGGAGCCCATTTAAGAAGCTGGAACTAAAATCTGGTCTCTCATTTATCACTGCAGACCTGGCACAGTGCGCCTTGTTATAGTGCCAGACTATGTCTGCAGATTGCTTCACCTGGCATTACCAAAAATCTTTACAAGAACATTTTTCCTTTTTTTTAAAAATGGAACCGCTTTGCATCTCTCACAACAATTTGCTTTGCAACAACCTTGGACAAAACCTGGTGCAGTGTGGCAGTCAACACATACATTAAGGTTCTGAATCTGAAAGATATCCTGCTACCTTCATCTCCCAAGACATTATCTCCAACATTGCATAGATCTCCTGTGCCCGTGGGTGAGATCTGCCACTTGGGTTTTTCTTATGCCTTCCAAAACTTCAGGTGCTAGCTTTGAGTCCAGTGTCTCTAACTCATTTGTAGATCTTAATGAGTCATTGAAGAATGTTAATGCAAGCTCACATTCCCCAAGTACAAGATAGCAACTTGCAGCTCTAATTCGAGCTTTCAAGAAGTTAGGATCTCGGTGCAGAGCTTGCATGCAATCTGACAGTGCTTCTCTGACTCTACTAATAGCCATCCGAGTGGCTGCACGGTTGCCATAGCATAGCACTAATGCTTTGACAGAACCTTCAGATGATTCACTCGAGAGGCAGCTTATCCCACGAGTATAATACTCCTCAGCTTTTAAAAAAATCCCCTTCAGTGTATGCTTGATTCCCCTGTGCCGCCAACTTTCACATGCCTGCTCTAATGCTGCATTCTTCACGACCATGGGAATAGCTGGTAGATCACTCTTTGCACTTTGATTACCTAACACTGACTCTGGAAGTACAGTTGTATGTCTGTCACAAGCTCCAAACATTTTTTTTTCTTCATCAGCTATCTGAGTTGAATCAAACATATCTCCTTTTGAACTCGATGCATACCTTTGTACAACATCTGTTTGAAAAACAAGATGTCTTAAAGCAAATGGAGATGATTCAAATTTCTCAAAAGTAACTAATATCTTTAACTTGTCAGCATCTTCATGAAACTTTGGCTCAACCTATACAATCCACTCACTAAACAGATCCGCCTCTATGAGATCCTCTTCCATGAGTTACATCGTAAAACGAAGCAAGGTCTCAGTAGAGAATCTCTGTAATAAATTTCATCGGGTCTCCTGGTAACACTCTCACTGTCACTTAATCGATTTTGATAAAAAATATCTTGAAGGAGAATCCCGCATCAGAGGCTGCATTGATACAGAACAGAAAACAACATAGTTGGACAACCTACCTGATGGAAGCGCTCAAAAAGCTTCAACCAAACTGTAGCATGCCTGTTGCCTGGCTATTTGCTGTTACAGGCTGTTGTTGTGGATCCCCGACAAGAACACCCTTCACAGCACCCAATGAAAGTGGAGGTAACACGCCTTCCTCACTAGCTTGAAGCTCCATGCCCCTCCTCCACAAGGAACCAGTCTCCAGAGGAGCCCACGCGGCCAGGAAGAATGCCCGAGCAAAACCAGACTAAACCAAACAAAAGACTCCCCAAAACTAGGGTTTCCTTCCCCCAAGGCGCGGCAGACAAAGGCATGAGGAAGTCAAAAAAGACAGTAGAGCAGGTCATAAAAAATGACAGGTCTGAAGTGGTTGAAAGGTTGCTGAAAAAGACTAGTGTCCAACTGCCCCCCACTTGGCATTCAAACCAAAGGAAAGACCAACACGCCTTGCCTAAAAGGAATGAGTGGTAAGTGCTCTTTTAAATCCCGTGGCAAGTCTCCTTACCCACCGCAACATTTGCCATAATGTAAATGTATGCATTTTAATAATATTCTATTTAATATATGTACATATATAAATATTGTCTTACTTGCTATTAAATTTTACTTTTGTTTAATAAACTATCTCCATTTATTTATTTGATTCGGTCAAGTTAAACAATATTTAATTAATCTATATATTTTGTTTGGATTTGTTTATTGATCTCCTCATTGCCATTATCCAACCAAAACAAAGAAAAGAAAAGAAAATTAAATAACTTCAGAAAAACTAGTGTCCATGAAGGTCGTCAAAGCTTCAGTGAGATAAGACGACTTGGATCCGATACCACTAGGGGCATATGAGAAACTGGAGGAGTACACTCTTGCATCGAAAACTAGGTGCGAAGGTAGAATCCACACTTCATCGGTTAAGGGCGACAAAGCGGGGCATTACACTTGGCCATTGCTGAAAAAAAAAACGTTTATGCACAAATAATCAGAGTTCAACCATCATAATCGGTAAAACCTCTTTAAATTCAAATATTTTCTCCTTAAAATTGCATGATTTTTACATAGCCGAACGTATGTCTGTAGATTGAAATTATTACTTTCTTTGCAAAATTTCAGTGATGTTCAAAAACTGTGTGAAAAAGTTGTGTCTGTCGTCCTAAGAGAGGTGGGAAAAACAAGAGTTTTAGAAACTGCGAAGAATTCTGTTGGAATTAATGACCTAGTGAAAGATTTTGAAGGAGGTGGGAAAAAGAAGAGTTTTAGAAACTGTGAAGAACTATGTTGGAATTAATGACCTAGTGAAAGATTTTGAAGGAAGCTACCTCAAGAATATGGAAAGGAAAGAAAATATCATTGGCATATATGGGTTGGGTGTGTCTCGAAAGACCACTCTAGCGAGAGAATTGTTTAACCGCGAGCGTTCAAAATACAAGGCATCATGTTTTCTGTTCGACGTGGGGAAGCATCTGCGAATATTCATTTGATATCTTTGCAATGTAAGCTTCTTAAGGATCTGGTCAATGAAGATTGCACATTTCATAGCATATATGAAGGATCTAGCTATCTCAGATCTCGTCTAAGAAGTGTCCCTTTTTGAAGTTTCTAATTTTTATAGATGACATAGATCACGTGGATCAGTTGAATGCTTTCCTCGTCAAGGATATTGTGCAAAATAATTTTGGTAGTTTGATTATCGTGACAACTCATGACAAGAGTGTTCTGATAAGAACAGGTATCTCTCTTTGTTATAAGATGAAGGAAATGAATGCCAATCATAGCACAGAGCTCTTTTGTTGGCACGCCTTCCACAACCATATCCCGCCCGTGAATATGAAAATTTAGTCCGAATGTTGGTGACAGAATGTGGAGGTTTTCCTCTGTCTCTATAAGTGTTGGGTGGACATGTCTTTGGCAGCAATAGCCGGCGCTATTGGAAATTAGAGTTGGATACAGTGAGCAAAAATCCTCCCCACGATATAAAACAGAGGTTTAAAATAAGCATTGATGCCCTCGACACTGAGAAAAAGTAGATATTTATGGACATTGCATGCTTCTTAGTCAACAAATCCAGTCATATGGCTATAAGAATATGGGAAAGATCAGGATGGAGCCCTGAGCACACAATCCAGACTTTGAAAGATAAATGTCTTATTGAAGTTCACGTGGGAAGGACTTACTGGCATGGATCTGACTCAGGAAACATTCCTTTATTAGGAATGCATGATCATATCCATGATTTAGGAAGGGAAATGGTAGATGAATTGAGCACTCCTCGTCGACTGTGGCACCCTCAATATCTTCGTGCTCAGGTATGCTTCTCCTAAATTTCTCAAGCACTTTATGGCCGCATTAAAAATAATGTCTATGTAGCTTAGAGTTAATTTTATTTTCACTGGAACGTAGTTGTGACTACCATCATTGAATGTAGGAAGCAATGGGATTCCAAAACATTCTCGCAACCCGTGGTTATAGTTTTAACTTTTAGTTGTCTCAATTCCATTTTTGATGGGTATACTGAATTCAGATACTTTTTAATGGGGAAGTCCAATGATTGTCATGATCCTTCAACTTATTTGATGTGGGTTGACCTTGACTTGAGTCTATATGAAAAACTGGATGAACTTGAAAGTATTGAAGGACAACACATGAAAAGTGTCCCTTCATCATGCACTATTCCTTCTTGGATTCCTCTCCAAAGTTTGCAATATTTAAAAACCTCCAATGGGCGTCTCGGAAGATTGTGGGCGTCTCATAATTCTCACGTAATTTGGGTTTTCCTTGAGAATTATGTCTTTGTTAATTACAAAGAAATGGATTATGAATTAGTAATCCATGAAGAGTATTTAAAATTGACATTTTGGTTATTTCAAGAAAATAAATTCCAAATTTCAGGCGCCATTCTAGCTAAAAGAGCTTGTGCTTGACACAACAAATGTGGAACTTCCTTCCTTTCATTTGTGGGTTCTCGTGCTGAGTCTCCTGTTCAATATTTTGTGGTTTATCATCATACCCAAGATCCACCTCCACCTCAAAGGAATTTTTACAATCTAACCTCGAACCAAATTCCACACTGGTGACAATTTCATTGTCTCTTCTACTGATAGATGAAAAGATTTCGCTTGAAAGATCGTGTGAATCAATGATTGAATCAAACAGTTCAGAGTGTAGAAATTTTTTGTTTTTAAATTTCTTTTTTGTGGTTTTCATATCAGATATATGTTAAATATGATGCATTGTTCATTATCTATATTTTTCGTGTCTTTTCATATAACTTTTTAATATTTTTGTGGGGTTTAATCTAGAAAATACATTAAATTGATTAACCCTACTAAAAAAATGTTCCTGTCAGACTATGTATTTGGAAAGAAGCATGATGGACTTCTATAATTCCTAAGAAATCAATTCGAGGGAAGGTCTTAAATTCATCGGTCCTTAGAATTTCCTTATGAGTTTTGCCCAAATTGCGTAAAATTTACTTAGATTAGTAGTTTAGCATTTGACTTTGACAACTGTCAAATCAAGCACATTGAAAGTCTTAAATTCCCCAACTGCCACAATTTCTCAGAAATTTTGACCAAATTAGTGTTCGAATTAACATGAAAACTTTATGGATTTCCATAAACTCATTATCTTTTATAAGACTTACAAAAAAACTGCAGCTGGAACCTTTCCATAATTCACACTTTTCCTTTGAACAACTTCCCTAAAGTGAGAAACCAATGGGCAGTTTGACAGAAGAAACTTCATCCAAGGAAAGCATAGATTAGCCAATAAATTTCTTCTCATATGTCTTCATAAAATATTTCCACCCAAGAGTGCAATTTTGAATCTGACAATCATCTTCAAAATTTACCTCAAATACCGCATGTTTCTCATGCATTCCATGGTGAAATTTTCAAATTGTTTTAAGCAAATAAACAAGAAAACATTAATACGTAGGAAGCGAACCCTAGACAAAGGAAATCATCTAATATTATGTTTGTTTTCGTTGACATAGAGAGCTATGGGGTCATTTCCACAATAATCCATTTTGTTATTTGATGGAGACACAACATGCCACCACACAAGATTCATAATTTCAACAAGAGGGTTGCGAGTGAAGCTTATCACAAATTCAACTTTTGGCATAAATATTGACCCCAAAAATATGGGTTTCATAGCCATTGGTTTTAAATGTGGTGCTTTTCGTTTAGATATTTGTAATCATCACTTAACATATATTCATTTTCGTTCATTCATACAATCATATATACATGATCCTCACTATTCAACCCCTAATCCACCCACATAGAGTTACTAATACATTTCCTACCTACGTTGTGTTCCACTCCCAATGTAAATATAGCCCACAGTATGGAGAAATACACATTTCGATCCCTTATGGCATCCACATCACATGCTCCATCACGTGATTGCTAGTTATATGATTATATCATAAATTATGAATTTCCTAACCTAGTCGCTTGTATAATATTAAAACAAAATGGCTACATGCAACTTCACATTCACATTTAATATAGATATTTCTTGGAGTGATAAGAGTACGATTGAAAATATTTTGTATATAAACAAAATAAAAGGTTTTGTTGACATCAAAGGTATCATGTCATCTGTTTGCGTCTTAAATAATTATACGGAAAAATAAATGTGGAGCACACCCACAATAATCAAACCCACCGACCATCGTAAAGCTCTTCAAACCCAAGGAAAATATGAGGCGACCTACCATATGGTCGTTCAGACCAATCAATTTCCTTGCATGATAATAAAGGCATGTTAATTCAAACCCAGAGGCATTAACTCTTCTAAGCCATTGAAGTTGAATGTAAATTTAGCATTGAATGGATTGTTGTAGCGGATATAGAGGTTGAGCTCTGGTAAAAATCCATCCTAAAAGAGTGGCATTTGGATTAAATCAGCCAGCATACAAAGATAAATTTGTGCCCTAATATATCCTCATTTACGAAATATAATTGATTGATCTGAGTCTGCATCCAAATCTTAAGCGGATTCGAATGTCTATAAGTGGGAAAACTACCTGCAACTATTTTATTTTGTATTTAGGAAAAGGAGATAAAGATTGAGGATTAGGAGGCACTCATTTTGAGCACAATTTCCACTGTAATGATATTTATTCTTCTTCAGAGCACTCATGCTATGAGCACTGTAGCCTACCACTTCGTTTGTATTTCTTTTTTGTTTTATTTTTTTGTTTCAGGTGGTCGTATTGATTAAAACATTGAAACTTCCCTTTGCTTGCTATCCCACTTTATTTCTCTGCAAGATTTTCTATTTCATTCATCCTCGCATGAAACCCTCTCTAACCATATCAACCAAAAATATATTCTTCTTTTTATTAGTTATTTTTATAAATGTATTTCCAACTTATAATAATTTTCCTCTATTTTTATTTTAATTTTATTTTATTATATATATGTGTGTGTGTGTGTGTGTGTGTGTGTTTGCTTATTATTATTTATTTTCATATATATATAGATGTATATAAACATGAACTATATACATCTATTTATATATATTACTTAAATGTAATATAATAAATATATATTAGTATATAATGCTTCAAAGTACAATGAGTATATTTTCATTGCAAAGGATTTAAATTCATCAACTAAAACAATTATATTTTGTATGATAATAATTTTCTACAATTATATATATATATATATATATATATATATATATATATATATTAGATATGGGGTAAACAACGGGAAAGAGGCTCCTAGAATCCATACAATGAAATATGCATCGTGACAATACTTAGTAAGGAAAAGAAAGAGAAACCAGGTCACGAGAAGGATTAAAGCAACTTAATCTAGAGAAATAGGTCCAAATAACAACAGGGAGGACATGGTCTACACATAATCAGTAACACCATTTATTTCTTCCGGATTGTACAATGTGCCATCCATCATCAAAATTAGCCAAAACCCCAAATGTCTCCTTGAGATAGTCTCTGTAATTAACGCCCTCTCAAAAGTCAAGAACTTTGAGAGAGTCTGGATTGATTTAGGGCCGAGGTGTCTTGGAAGAAAGCTTCAGATACTCTTTGTTAAACTCCAGAACCACCTCAAGATTACCTAAAGGGTTAACCGCCATCGGCTTGGGTGTTCTTTGAGTTTTGAATCAAACCGCGTTACTCTACTCTACTTTTTTAAGTCTATATTTTTCTCTTCATAGTTATTCCATCTTTGCAACCTCAAACAAGTCATCCATTTAAAGCATTTACACCACCAAAATAGGGGAAGACACAAAGGAGTTTTTTTATTAGTACCTCCGATTCATACCCCAAAGAAAAATCGACATCATCTTCGATAGTGCATGAATCCTCACTGCTCTCACTATCTTCCCTGTTGCCCTCATTTTCCACCTCACTGCCCTCACTGTCCAATTCGCTACCCTCGTTGTACACCACACTATTGTCTTCTAAAACAGTTGGGTTAACAACATGACAAAAGGGATCTGTTGACAATTTTTGCACTCGTGCAAAAATGGTCAACTCAAAACTTTGTTTAATACAATGAAAGGCATTGAGGAAGTGAACCTAACTAGGGGGATGAATTACAATTTTATTGTGTTTTTCAGTTGCAGAAATTTCCTTAATGAAGACGAGAATCATAGTTTAGGTGAAATGTTAAATTCAGGAATAATAAATAGAGTTGCAGTTTACATGAAAGAGAGTTCATTATTAAGTTATAAGTACCTAAAAACTCATTATTTCTGCATATTTAAATACATTTAATTATGTGAATGAGTTGTTTATTTCATTATATAATCAATATCCATGATAAAAGCTGAACGTAGAAAGAATTATAAAACTCAGTTATAGAAATTAACGTTATTTATTCACAAAGAAATTCAATGTTTCCCACACAAGCCATGGGATGTAACTCATAACTATTGAACAAAGAAGTACATGTTCCTAAAGTTAAAAGTAAAAGAGTATAGAAGAAACCCATCATTGCCTTGGGTTTTCTTCAAATCTTCTTGTATCTAGTTCCATGTTTCATCCTACTCTCCCAACACCTATAGCGTACCTGAAAAATGAATGAAAATGTGTCAATTAAGAGCTCACAGTTTTATTTGTACTCATGTACTATCAAACTGCATGTGAATGGATTTCTTTTATATCAAAATCATAAGGTACGTTAGAGAAAGATACAAAATTGAGAAATTTGTATTTTACAGTGGACATATGATTCCGAGAATCATTACAAGAAATAGAAAAGAAAAGACTATGGAACATAAGAGAGTCCAAAATGCCTAATTATTTTCTAACTATTTTTGAAGTTTGTAGGTATATGTTGTAGCAAAAAGATCAATACATGTTAAAAAAAAATGTACTATCCAGTATAGATTGCACTCAATGATTTCAAGATAATGAAATGGATATCTACTTGTAGCTTCCAGATTATGAACCATCAATGAAGATTAAATGAAGCATATTCACAACATTAAAAGAGTTCATTACAACATTAAATGAAGAAGATTTATAAGGTTTTCCATAACATGAATCAAGACCAGAAATAAAGAATTGTCAAGATAAGACATAAGTTTATCTTGCAAAATACAGATATAATCAAGGCATACGCTTTAGGGGATCAAGAGTAAAGACTAAGCTAAAAGAGATTTTCTCATACATTCAAAATGGAAAAAATAAACATCTCATTTTTTAAATGCCTGAAAATTCAAAGTTTTCAAGAGTTAAGCATGGTAAACTAAAACAATCCTTCATATCTCAATAATCATTTCTTGCATGAAAGGATATGTTTCAACATCACGATACAATTACAACAATAAGATACAGACTAAGAAAATCATATCCATACTGGAACAATGGATAATTGAGGAGATTTTATATTAAACCATCATATCCGAGTAATTTGTATCATTACATATAATAAAAATGTGATGTTTTGTTTTGTATAAAAATACAATGCCCAAAGTCCTACATATTTTTATATCTATGCTCAAGTCATGGAAAAAAACTCCTTATGAAGGAGAAAAACATGAATTTGAATAAGAAATGAGCTGAGCATTTCATGATATCCCATGAAGACATCTCGCATTTTAAAATTTTCAATGTCAAGTAAAGTGGCCGAATGTTAAAATTATGACACATACATCAAAAAGGTATGTTTTACTTCACAACATACAAAGTACCTTGTGACGCTACGAAAACGACAACATTCTAGGAACTTGCTTCCACTAAACACATAACCGAAACTACGACTAATTTTTTTTTTTATAACATTTTCAATTTTGCAATAAGTTAAATCAAATCTGCTTATAGAAGACCTGTATTCAAACAATGATAGAATGGAGCCAATTATCAGAGTATATAATAAATTACGGGTGGATTCCAGGCTTGGAATTTCAACTAATCGGTGCCCATCTAACTAAAAAAAAAGTGACGGATTAATGATTTCCTGTGGCGGTAAATTTCAGTATTTTTATATGGTTTGTTCGCATATACGCAAATAAGCTTTATGTTTTTATATATGATACACACAAATATATAAAGAATTATAAGGTTGTCTAAATGTTTAACCTGTTATTATTTTTTTCTTTTTTAAAATGGCTTGGTGCCAACCCCCTTATTTCTCCACATGGGTGGCCAAGCTATATTCAAATTTCACGCATTTATGCCAACTTGCCTCGCATTGCTCCAAATATTCTCTCCTTATCCCTCCATGTTGAAATATACTCCAGAAATTCATTTTTAATATTCTAACTACCACTCAAATCTGCCATATGCGCTAAACCTATCCTTCCAACTAAGCACCCTCAATGCATGGCGGTTAAGGTGGCTCAACAGCCGCCTGCCAAAACATTTAAACTCCTTCCCCTTGCGTGTTGACCAACTCCTGGGCGCATATCTTTAATTATTAACTTTAGATTTTGCAAATCCCACGCCTTCGTTTGGTTTACCCACCGTTTTAACTCGACCCTGGCCACGCATTAAAAAAATGGTTATAGATGAAGCTACAGCTAGTGGGGCAGGTGTATTACCTCCACTTCCAAAAGGGTGCTGCGAGGAGTGTTCTTGCCGGGATCCATGGCCGCGGCCTGCACAGGGAGACAGCCAGTCAGCAGCAATAAAACAAAGCCCCCCCCTTTTTTTTAGCGCTTAAAACAAGCAGGTTGCCAACTAAGTTGTTATCTATTCAGAATCGAACGCATCCACAAACTCGGGATTTTCCTTCAAGATATTTAATCAAAAACGATTAAGGGACAGTGGGAGTATCATGAGGGGACCTGAAGAAGTTTATTACATGATTCTCCATCGAGACCGCGCCTATTTACAAAGTAGTTCGTGGAAGAGAACCTCAAGGAGGTGGATCTGTTTCAAATCAGAATATTCATGAAGCACAGTCTGCCTGGCAATAATGTGAACATTTCAGGGCAGAGGCAGTTCCGTTTCACATCAGAATACTCATGGAGCACAGTTTCTTTGCAAAAACATGATCATTCTGCGTGTATTTTATTACAGTCTTAATACACGGTGATTATACAGAGATGTATCATCATCTAAATTATTTTATATTACATGTATGTAGGATTTTATATGTATTCTAGCACAGTTTGTTTGGCATTGGTATGAACGTTTCAAGACCTTGGGAAGCGCCGTAAACACTTATACATACGTAGGTTCCTTTGCATATATTTAATTAATATTATTTCTTGGCTGTAGTTTATAATAATATACTTTGTTAATATAAAGGGAATATTAATAGTATATTGTTATAAATAGAATTTAATAATAGTAAATCCATTAGTTTTAATAATACTTAAATATGAATAATATTTAAAATATTAGTTTCCTTATTACTGAAATGTGGGTAATGAACTAAATAAGCTTAGAACTTTTACATTAAAATCTCTTTCTACATATTTTAATAGGGGCATTTGTATGGGATTTCAAGTAGATTTGATTTCCTTTCCCTTACTAATTTGCAAATAATTTTACAATGAATTCTTAAATGAAGATAAACATAATAGAGCTAGGACATAATTTACTTTATTGGCATATTGGAAACTAAATAAAACTTAATTCTATCCATCCACAATACAAGAAGAGAATATGCACTAATATTCTCACTTTTCAATACATCTCTTTTAAGCAACAAAATGAAATCTAATATGTATATTTTTGTAAATTTCCTAACATTCCACAAAAGAGTCCAACAATATTTCCATTAAGTTTTAAAGCAAGAACTACTAACATGTCAACAAGATCAACATACTCATATGAGGTTCCAAGCCAAGTTAAAGGAGAATAAATAGATTGTCTTTCTTTCAACTTTTAATTCCATCCACATTACAACCTTACTAATGAAGTTCAAAACAACTTTCCTTCAACATCTTGTTACAACATTTTCTACTTAATGTGGGAACAAATTTACAATGATGGAAGCTAAAATACAAAGCAATATTACATTTTTCCTCCACTCAAGGTGGGTAAAAATACAAGGTGGTTTCACATTGTCATCAACAAGGCTCCAATGCTTCAAACATCAACAAGGTAGCTCCTCCAATAGTTTGCTTGATTCACAACAAAATAAGGGGAGAGGCAATGCTCTCCTCCCAACCAAGATACCCAATGGAGAAGAGAAGCCATCCTCTCCATTAGCCCCCGAGCCCCAACCACATCACAATGGGAGAAAATCCAACTCATGGCAACTACTAGCTTCCACATAACTAAACATAACATTTCACATGCATTCCATAATCCTTCAAAACAAAAGAATCAACAACTCAACAAGAGGGAAACCATCAAAACAACAAAGTCACAAGGCTTATCAAGAAAGCCATAAGAGTAAGACCTATGGGGAGGCCACTTATGCCTCCCAATGGGAATGGGTGCCACCTAAAAGCCTCCAATGCAAAACACAATACCCCTAACAACTCTTATGCCTCCCTCAAGTACCCCTTATCCCTCCATCCACTCTTATGCCTCCCTCAACTCTTATGGCTCCCTCAAGTAAAAACAAGAAGAAAATGCAAGCATTTCTCTTACTAGGTGGGCACCCAACCCAAACTCCCTCCTCAAGAAAATGATCTCTTATGCCTCCCTCAATTAAACTCCCCATAGTCTCCTCCCACTCCCAACTTAGGCATTCTACCCATTCCCAACAAGCATTTCAAACAACAACATTCAACACAACATAAATATACATTCATATAACAAAAAGAAACATAATGCAAACAAAGGTGAAGCTCCTACCTTTCCATGGTAGAGCTTGCTCCAAGTATGAAGTCTCAATCCCTCCAAAGACCAAGCAATCATCCACAAGCTCCAACAAAATTCCCACAAGTATCAACAAGCTCCAAAAATCCACAAACTCCTTCAAAATCCTCTCCTCTCCAAAATACAAAAGACTAAAAATGAAACTTCCAACCCCCAAAACAAACAAGAGGATCAAATAAATAGAGAAAAGAGAGGGAGGGATGATGTGGCTCCAAGTAGGATGCCACCTCCTTTTCCCTCCACTCCACATCATTTGGTCAACTTCATATTCCAATGCACCATTAATAAGTGGTTGAAAGAAAGGCAAGCACCTTACACACTCCATCTAAGCCCACTCCCCCAAAGGACAAAATTAAATTTTGAAAGAAAGTGCAATTAATATTTTACCCTTTTATCCCCCCAAAACACCTAAAAGACCCTAAATTTGGCCTTCCAACCCATAGGTAGGGTTGGCATGGGGTTTTAAGAGGAGTGGGACAAGTTTGACTTGTCCCACAAGCTTCCAAATTTGGCCTCTAAGGCCAAATTCGAGTTTCCCAAGTGGGGTAGAGTGTGCTACACTCAAAACTCAAACACACATCAATCCACACAAAATCCCAAGTAAATCAAGTCCTAATAAATGAACTCTCTTTGGTCATATTCTTTAATTAGTTTAGGACAATTTCAAATTAGCTTAAATAAGACACTACAACCCATGGCTAACAAAGGGGTAATCACCAATCCAAAAATCTAAATAATAACCAAGTAAAATTTCACTTACTAAGAGAAACACATACTAACATAATAGAAAGGGAAAGTTAAAACAAAACAACACATGACCCCTAGGTCACAATTTTCCCTTAACCAAATAATTCTAACACACACACAATTACTTGTTGCCATGGTGACCTTAGCTGGATTCTTCTCGAATTCCGATGTGGTTGGTCTCCACTCCCCAATATTGTTGTGAATATAATATAGCCGAAGAAGAAAATACATCCTTGCCCTGTTGGCCGCATTAAAACATTCATGCCAAATATACAATATAATCTAAAATAAACGACACATGATTTACTATCATCTATGCAAGTACGATATCACTTACACTTTCTAGCACATTTCTATTCCACATTTCATTTATGTCAAAACGATCATCACATTAATCCAATTATCAAGTTCTACCCGATATGATTAAATATATCACATGTCATAATAAAAGATGAATAACCATGTCAAAAGTATAAAATTATCATCATCAAATGTCCACCAGTAAACCATATGCATCATATAAAGATCAAATCAATAACAGTCCAATGTCTATGATATCTACTAGCATGCTAAATCAAGAAGCCACGATAATCCATAAGTGAAGTAATCAGTCACGAAAACAACAAAACAAAATGGTGTCGAAGGGAAGTGGGCACTACATACCTCATACCGCCAAGGAATAGATCAGACTACTTTCGATGTCACCTCCTGTTCAACCTAGTCCTAAAAGGAAATTACAAGATAAATAACATAATTAGATGAAAATAGACAAGTGTTTGCGAAATACGAAGCTACCGAAAATGATAAGCACACATTTATTAGTGAGTCGTGTACATTTTTGTGGAGGAAGTATATGCTCATATACTCCATGAACCAGAATGTATCTTTATTTATATGTTTTTGCAATGTATCTTTCTTAGTCTTGCCAAAGGGAATCCTCTCTAGAAAAATATTATAATCAGCCCTCTAAATGTTCACGACACAACAATTCTTTGGGGTTGGCTCACCTTGGAAATTGTCTCCCCACTCGGTAGAGAAAATGCATCTTTTGGAAGCAATATAACCATTGGTGTAAAACCAAGCATTGAAACTCACATGAAAATCATAGTACTCTGTGGATTGAGAATAATAATCCTTATTAGACATTGGTTCCATCACCATCATTTCCATCACAATCATCGTGGTCGACTCTATAACAACCGCTCACTATGGTGTTTCATGCATAACATTCCCTGAATTATAACCAATATTAAAACCACGTAAGTGTTAATTAGAAGTAAATTAGTAATATGCCTGGGAAAATTAATTAATCTTGCTTACCAGAAGCATCTCATCCCCACTTTTTTTTTTTTTCCCCATGAAAACCCATATTCCCTTTTTGTAAAGTTACTCCTTCAATATGAGGTTGTCTTCATCACTACAATGTGTTTTTGGATTGGGTATATGTGACAACCCACCAATTCACACACGTGAACAACACAATAAAAGACAGGATATTTTTTTTTTGACTTACTTCCACACATAACATGATGCAACATGTCGTCACTAAGGGTACAACTAACACTGTGAGCAACTTGATACAAGGATGGCCATAAAGGCAGCACGGAAACATTCACATCTTTCAAGGACAATTTACTTTTCTTTTAGACATGACAACATAGTAGTCCAACCACAACACACACTTACAGTTAGGGCCAACCACAAAGAGATATTCTTGGGGTTTATTTATTTTAAAAGGACATCTTGCAATTCTTAGCTTACGTTTTCAAGGAGGCTCAAGATATGATTCTTACAAATCATCTTTACCAAGCTAAGTTTATTCTTTTTACACTGAGTAATCATCTTTAAATCTTCTCTGTTTTGACATTTATTTTCTTAATTCGTTATTTGGAAAAAGGGGGGTGTAAATTAATTTTACAAGGCCATCTAAAAACCCTTACGCTACTAGAACTTGTTCATGCCCATATGACAACATGGGTTTGCGTTTAACATACTTAAGAGAAGAAAGACAAGGCACCTTGGAGAAAGGTTAGAGGGAGAAGGTTGAGTCGAAATCATCTTCAAGACCTCATTTGTTATTACCAAGATTTAATTGAGGCTTGAGAACTTAACCAGAATTATTAAAGATTTTACTTAGGCTTGACTAATTGAGTTTTATAAAAATAAAACAATTTACCATCCAATGGCTAAGAGATAGATTGCGTGATTTCGAAACTGATTCCTCCTACTTATTAAATCTTATTATCTTACAACAACTAACAATTTGTTTCACCTTAGGATCATTTTAAGAATTCACCAAAGAAAGGATAATGTTCGCTAGTGTAGCTAGGGATATCAAGTTATATAATTTTTACTTCACAAAGGATGGTTTCATTTTGATCACTCATGGAATTATTTGATTTCAAATAGATCACCTCTACATTTATTTGTTGAATATAAAATTATTATTTTTGTTTAGCTTCTTTAAGGGTTAACCGACCCATTTGACTTTACTTATAATATATTGTCACTCAGTCTTAGAAAGATTTAACTTGACAATTTATTCTCAAGATCAAAGTTTTACAATACTCATATCAATGTAAAGATTGAATACCATTTCTTACAAAGGTAAGTTACCAGTTTACCTACAGAAGGACAAGACAACATCATCACGAAATTTCAGAATATCCCAAGGCAAGAGGTCTTCTAAACTCCTTTGCAAGCACTATTACAAAATTTACCTCACATTGGACATTTTTACAAGGAACCTCATAAATTGCACTGATGAAAACTTTACAACTCTTTCCTTTAATCTACTCGCATAATCCATCTGCACAAATACTAGCTGGAATCAGTTCGCGAGAACTGAGCATGTTAAGGCTACACATTGCAACAGTAAGCTAACATTTAACAATATCAAGAAAGGAAAGTTCTAATTCAAAAAAATGGATTAAAAACACAACCCACAACTCCAAAATTATTCGCATGAGAAAGAATTCTAAACCATCCAGCAAGGAGAAAGTCAAAACACTAGTAAGAACAAAATCACATAAATCAAGGCAAGACCTTATGGGTTAGGAACAAGAAGGTCAAGAGTGTTGATATCTCCTTCATGTAATCCTATGGATTACATGATTGGAATCCAAAACTTACTCCATCCAACTAAAGGGGTCCAAGAGAAGACAAAACCTACTAATCATGATCGTAGGCGCGAAGCAAAATGACGTTATCCAATTCTCACAAGGGGAGGCTTCATAGCAATAATTAGGGTTCGACGCCCTTAAAAGAAAAACAACTATAGTTTCAGTTTTAACCAAGGAGCTTTACCGCTACCTTCATGTAGGATTTCTTAAACATAGGACTAGTTAACCAAACAATTCCACTCTTTCAAAGCATACAAAAGAGACACAAAAAGGGCCATTATTCTACCAACAACCTTATCCTAATCGTCAACCTCTCGACATAAAATAAGGGAAGGCTAAACCCAAAAGTCGTTAGTAATTTTTATATATTTCCGACAAGCCAAAAAGTATTTTAAAATAAAAAAATAAAAATTGATTTCCTTAACAAGGCCACAAAATGGGACTTTTAGTAACCAAGTTCGAAGCATAAGATATTCGAGTTCGAAAACAAAGGGATTCGATACACGGTGGGTAATACACCAGCGATGCCCCAGACTCAAAAGGCCTTACCACGAGTACAAGCACAAAATAAGAACCAACGCACAATCCATCAGGAAGGTTACGCAGGGCAGTCAGGCCTAGAAGTTCTATGAACTCCTTGCCAATGGTATAGAAGTTGGAAAATTTACCCGATCCATGTGGGCTTATCAAGGACATGTCTAGCAAATATCAAACAGATGAATATAGTAACCACCTATTATATTATCACTGTAAACAGCTATCATCCAACAGGAAACGAGTTCACAAGTACAATACCATGGATTCACCTACAACTTTTGTTTCGGTCCAGCTATTAATAGCTTGCTTGCGACCCTTAATAAAATTTGTAGAAATTTCATTCAATAAAACTTACAATGTTTCCCCCTTACTTTAATCAAACAAGAGTTTGAACCAGGTAGTAGGTATAGTAATTTTCTCAACACGTAGAGGCCAAAATAGATGTCGGGTTATTCCTCCTCTAGAACTAGGTACAAAATTCAACCATGTACAGTTCTAAAACAAGACCCTAATGCCATTTTCCAATTAAACAGAAAGTAAGGAATGCCCACAGGCTTAAACAAGTTTTAGAACACAACGTCACTATTAATGTACCTTTTAGCAAAACAGGAGAGCCCTAAACAGGAAATACGTATTTACTCAACCAGATAGAGATATGAAGGCTTAACCTTCCATATAGTAAGCCTTCTAATATAATTACCATCACAAAATTCTTTTAAAAGAGGGTCATATAAGCAAACAAGACTCAATAATGTTTCCTTCCCTATGAACTAGACTGCATCACTCAATATTGCAGTAGCCCATTTAGACAAATATAAACAGAGTAAGCTATAAGAGAGGAAAGAACATTCCAAGCAAAACCAAGTGAAATTGGAACAAGATTTAAAGGAAAAACTAACACATTCAGGCAGCGATTTAAACAACCACGAAAACATTTTGTCTAGGCGCCATTCAAGAGGAAAGAATATTCATTTCAAGATACTGAAAGAAGGTAGAAAACTATTACAAGGAGTAGATTTAACATGCCTGATTATAATTCTTCCAACCAACAAGCACGTCGACCAGGGCTCGAGCAACAACAACAAAACCTGCGCAACTTCTCTTCCTCAGCCTGCTGAAGGTCCAAACTCTGTTAACGGCCATGCCCTCGACTTCATGAAATCAATTGTATAGTCCGCAATGTGCATCTCTGCCCATATACTGATGGGGGTAAATGTTAAAGCCTCGTTTTACAATATCATGGAGATGCCGTGACATTGAACTGTTTTCGAGAAACTTGTGCAAGTCTGGGATGATAAGCAGGGGGGTTTTGGAGGAAAGGAAAAAGGAAAAAAAAGGAGTGGATTGTGGCCATGGGCATGAGAAGGCCCATGCTGGCGATCATTTAAACAAGTAAACATGTGAATAAAACACGTAGATGGCTCAGTAACTCGAGCTACAGGTGACTTGGAAGTTAATGCTAAAAGCAAGCTCAGGGCCATCGGCCCGGATCTATAGCAGGTCAAACCCAGCTAAATTCCTCTAATGAAACAGAGCCATACCAAATCTGGGTCAAGCTCATGGCTGAAACAATAAAATACAAGCACAAATAAATGGCGAGTTAAGAACTAAGACCAGGTCGAGCAACAGTTAGATTGGAACATAGAAAAGGGAGGTCATGAGCCTTTGACACGGCGGCAATAATGATATATTGCACCTAGTGCATCCCTAGTGTATGCTGCCAACACTGCCAACGGGTTATGAGCATTGCCGGTGGAGGGACAGAGCGCTGCGGCTTGCATGAAATAATTAGCAGTAACAGTCCAAAACGATTACTTGCATTTTGCACTGCAAAGAGCTCCTGGCTCTGAAAGGCATCTACCGTATTGATGGATAAACCTTTTTCCTTCAGCAGATTTGAGGGCAGCATCAAACACTCGGTGCAAACATTTCAGCTGTAGCTTGAAAGGTGTGATAATTCCAACAGAAACCTTTATGCCTGCCAACTTAGTGACTCGTAGAAGATGCTCATATAGTTGCAAGGCAAATTGTGCTTCATGAATATTCTGACATGATACAGATCCACGCCTAAGAGATTCTCTTCCATGAGTTACAGCGTAAAACAAGTAAAGTCTCAAAAGAGAATCCTTGCAATAATTTTCATCAGTCTCCTGGTAACTCTCTCACTGTCACAAGGTCGATTTTGACAGGAATGTCTTGAAGGAGAGTCCCGACTCAGAGGATGCATTGATATTGCACAGAAAACAACATAGTTGGACAACCTGCTCGCTGGAAATGCTCACATAGGCTTCCACTAAACTGCCACCTACCTGCCGCCGCACTTCTTCCATACCGACTAGGAGGAGCCATGACATGCCATGGGGGGGTGTCTGCATTCACAAAGCGTGGGGAAAACGAAGCGACAGAGGGAGAAGAAGGGCCTGCGACTGGAACAACGAACTTCCTTCCCGTGTTTGATCCCACGCGCTCCTGAAGGGAGAGTTAAACAGGTCGCATCCTCTCTTAAACCCAGAAATCCACCAAAAGAATGGACAGAAGGCTGCACAGAATGATCGCCATCATCCTATTTCTGGCTAAACACATTGCGGGTCCCCGACTGAGAATACACCGCGCAACACCCAAGAGAATGGAGGTAACACACTGCTAGCCTGTAGCTTCATCTAAACCACCAAATCAAACCCAACATTCACGCAGTCCAAGAAAAATGCGTCCAACACTCCACCTCCACGCATTCAAGAAGGAAATCAACAAAAAATATCATGGTGAAGAAAAAAATGACTCCACCGACTCCTCACGCAAGGACAGACATGACAGTCATAATCGTTGGCAGGTTGGGGTGGTTGGGAGGAGGCCAAGGTGGCAAAAACAGGATTCGATGCCCTATGGGGCATTACAAGTACACAAACTTGAATCATGCAATTTCATAACTAATGCCTCAAGGCCACTTTTAGGTGTTTAAGTGCATATGAAATGTATATCAAGGAAGCTCTGCATTTCACTGCGTACCATAGACCCAAAAACCAATCCTTTTCTTTATTACTTTGCAAACTTAGGTGCCTCATAATGGTTTTCAAAAAGTAGATAAGGAAAGTAGGTTTATATTAACAATGCACTTACAATTAACTACATACGCTGCAATTCAGATCTAAACAGATATCAATCTGAAAAATCAGACCTAGTTGCATACAAGAATGCTCTTGAAGTAATAATACTTGTTAAGAAGAAAACTATTTGAATTTGTAAAAGCAAGAAATTTCTTTATTTCAAGAGCATCCCCATGGCAAAAGCAGAATTCAAGCACATAGAGAAGAGCAGCTAGTATTTATTTGCTACATTAATCAGAGGATTGAAGACACAAGGGTTGCATTACACAAGTATATAAGTTTCCGATGAGGCTTTCTGCAGAAAAAATTAAGTTAGTCATTAAAAAATCACCTTATATTTAAGGAAATGTAAAAAATTCAACGGTTTGTGTCTCACCTGATGTTCGTAGTTTCCTATACCACCTCCTTCTACCCTCCTCCTTTCTTCCTCCATTTTCTATCAATATTCTCGCCTCTTTAATTACAATTCCCTTTTCTGAACAATATTTTGAGGCGAATAATATACACACATCTACTATTAATACCATTTAAGGATTTCTTACTCATTTTAGAAACTTCGATACATTTTCTTTGTCCATCCATGCTTATTATAGCCAATGCCTCTTACTAAAACTCTAATTTTTAGAAGTCAGTGTATTGACCTTTGTTGTGTTTGCTTCAATGTGTAGGCCCTTCATCTTGGCTTTCTTTTCCCATTACTGGAAAATGTGGAGGTCTCCTTGGAATAGGAAGTCTACCATGAATCTTATTCTAGTGAGCGTTTAACTGTCTAGTGATCCAAATGGACGGATACCATTATCAAAAAATGTGGTACATGGGTAAAGCAAATAATTGTGGTATCTCGTTTACCAATACCCATGTTGACAATCTTATACTCATAAAAAAACTATCATCAAATAAGGAATCACGTGATTGAAATCCTTACAAATGTTATCATATCAACTAAAATACACAATCATCCTTGAAAATATCAAAGTGTTCTTACAAGTTTCAGTACATCCACCTCAGGATCGGAATGCAAGGAATGTGGAAGCCAATCAACATCCATGTCAATGTCAACATCGTTAGAAAGATTGTTAACATATTCCTCATACTTTTCCTCATCTTGACCAACATTACCACCCTCCTCAATATTTTTTTGGCTCTTCCACATCCTACCAAATAAGTCATCAAATACATGAAAACCAAAAACTAATATACAACAAATACAAATAAAGAGTTTTGCTGAAGCTTACTTATGTTTCCCCCTCACCTGCTGTTACCATTATTGGGAAATAATCAAATGCCCACCCATATTCCTTTATGGAATGTCAGGAAATTAATTG
The DNA here is from genome assembly GCA_018340775.1 of Taxus wallichiana var. yunnanensis. Lineage (NCBI taxonomy): Eukaryota > Viridiplantae > Streptophyta > Pinopsida > Cupressales > Taxaceae > Taxus > Taxus wallichiana. Next base: position 990,856,774 of record CM031242.1, read on the forward strand.
TGGAACAATAGAGCATTGTTTATCCTAAAGAAATCAATGTAAGAAAGCGTAAGTGGTTTGGAGCTACACATTGAAAACAATATATAAACATATTTGTAAGATGTTGAGTTTGGAATTAAATTCATCTTGTGTGAAGGTGAAGGATTAATACCTATGTGGATAAAATATTAACACACCTAGAAATAGTGATCTTTATGACATTGTTTTGAAACAAGGATAGACGAATTGTAACTTTTTTCATCAAGGAGAAAAAGAGGTACATTTGCTACAATCAATGAAGGTGAGTTTATAATCACTAATTAGCCTTCTGGAGGTCTAAACCACGGTAATACATAATCTAGAAATCTAAAAATTTGGAATCTATTTTTAAAATCTATGTAAGGATTGTCTTTTTATTAAAACGATCTATTTTGAGTAATCTTATGGTCTAATCATGTTACTAGAGGCTTGCAATGGTATGAGGTGTAGTAGAATGAGGGAATGGTGATTAGTGTTAGTGTTATCATAGGACTGGTTAGTGCTAGTGAACAATACTCAAGAAGCATAGGATTGATTACTATTGATGCAATATCACAACACCCCTAAATGTCTACAACTCGATGGGTTGAGACTCTCAATGTGATTGCATAACATTGGACCATCTCCTCAACTGTGGGACTTGCGAACTTGAGATGGTCCTCCAAAGAAGGCTGGTTCCTGCTCCTAAACTACCTGCCACAATCTATTCTAATGTAGGAAAACTAACTAATCCTAATCTAACTTTCCAAGGGACCATGGAGAGAGAGTTCATGAAAACAAAGCCTCCACTAAAGCGGTGATACACTAGAAAAGAAGGGTTGTCGATCACAAATCAGACTACCGAAATGGAGAGAGGTGAGATTTAGGAGCAACTATGTTGGACCCTAGACATGTGGAGGGCCTACGTAAATTTGGGAACCTACCTTTGGGTTTTACCTTTCAAGTTACGCTGAGCTAACACATGGAGGCTTCCGCTGGATCTTAGACTTTTCAACGGCTGGTGAAACTTTCTCGGGCCCTAGACACGTGGAGATTCTACTCTCATTTGAGGACCTACCTTTGGATTTTAACTTTGAATTTGCGTCGATGAGGCACATGAAGGATTTCGCTATCTCTTATACTTTTCAATGGTCGGTGCAACTTTCTCAGGCCCTAGACACGTTGAGAGTCTGCACATGTTTGGGGACCTGCTTTTATCGTACCTTTTGAAGGCATGTTGATGGGACATTTGGAGGCTTTTGCTGACTCTTCCCATGCTTTGAATTTTCAACATCCAGTTCTACCTTTCTCGAGCTCTAGCCACGTGGAAATCCAACACTCATTTGGGGGCCCCGCTTTTGTTATACCTTTTAAAGGTGTGTTGATGAGACACGTGGATGCTTCCACTTACTCTTCCCATGCTTGGAATTTTCAATGGCTAGTTCTACCTTTGTTATGCTCTGGCCATGTGGAGAGCCAATGCTCATTTGGGGACCCCATTTTTGTCATACCTTTTGAAGGTGTGTTGATGAGGCACATGGAGGCTTTCGTTGGCTCTGTTTCTTTGCTTCGACTCAAATCACTTTGGGATCAATTTTAAACCCTCAATTTTGAAGTTCATGATTCTGGAACAAGGTGCGAAAGGGAAACAAAGGGAAGTCACATGCAAGGAGGGTGCATTGCACAATAGGATGTAGCTAGGTGCGCAACAGAAGAAAAGGGATGGCTGATTTTAAGGCATGTCTATAGAAGGGCATGCGAAGAAGGCGCAAGGGGAAGGTGCAGTATCCATGCACACAAGAGGGAAGTGTAAAAGGGGGAAATGGAAGGAGAGAAGAATTCAAAAGAAGAGTATGGAAGCAGTGGTGCGAATATCTAACTAAGGTTGGGCACGTGACAGCAGAAAGGAAATAGGGTGCATGATAGGAAGACCTGAAACTTAGCCAATTTGGAAGGCATCGTCAGAGAGGGCATGTGTGGAAGAATTACATGGCATGGGGAGTGTGCGGGAGGACTACAGCCTATGAAAAGTGCCAAATGAGAAAGCATGCATGCACATAACCTGAAATGTAAAGCATGAGAGTCAAAATGAAAGTATAATCCATCCAAATAGCTGGGAGAGTTATTTGGATAAAAATTACTATTATTATAGTGTGATGAGCATGAGAAACATGAGAAATGTCAAAGAAAATTTCAAGTTCCAGTTGGAGATGGTGTGATACTTGTGAGAAGAAACAAAGTCCAAAGTTTGGAAAATGGTAAATACGGCGATGGGGAAGTGTATGAGTGTTGACAAAGTCCCAAAATAGCATTAACTATCTATAACCAATTTGAATCCCACCCCCATTGGTGGACACACCTTCTGATATCCTCTTAAGACCTTGGTTTCGCTGATGAACACATCCAAACTCATTGAAAGCACATAATGATGATTGGATACCAATTTATTTCTCCTATATAAATTGAAAAAAAAACATTAGTAGAAAATAAATTGCATCAATCTATGAAATTACTATTGCTAAAAAAATTATATTTATTACAATGCACTCTGACTTGGAAAATATTTATTCTAAGACTCCTTACGGGTCATCCATCATAAATTTGAAATAGATAAACATGTTACTCAAAGCAAGAAAAACATGTTACTGGTGTTGTATGTGTAGCATATGCAAATGAATCTACTAGAGTTACAAGTACCTCATTTTTTATGTGGATAGCTTGTTTAGAAAATGGAAAGACATCAAGTTCCTGTTTTTGTGTAAGAGTTATAGGAGGCATATTTCACATTGTAATTGGCTTGGTATACCTAATTTGTAATTTCTTTGAGATCTCTTGAATGATATAGATTACATATGTCAAATATGCTCTTGTGTTACTTATTATTTCAAAAATGTAATTAAGGAGACAAATAAATACTCATAGAATTAACAGAGGAAGTGGTATTTGTAATGCCCAGTTGGGCATCGGATCCTTTCTTCCCACCTGCCTCCTTTGCCACCGTGGCCTCCTACCAACCACCCTACCTTCCGTCTGCATGACTGTCACGTCTGTCCTTGCGTGAGGGAGACGGGAGTGGGTGGAGTCCCATTTTCTTCGCCAAAATCTCTTCTGGGATCCTCCTTCAATGCGCAGGTGGGTGTGGGTCTCGAAAATCATGCTGTACAGGCAGGCTGTTCAACTATGTTGCTTCGGTTCAGTTTAGAATGCATCCTGAGATTCGAGTTCTACAGGGTAGAGAAGTAAACTTATCTCAGAAAATCAGTGGCCTCCAGGGAGAGTAAGTGCGGCAGCTGCTGCAGGGCGAGCCCAGGGAGCCATTGGTGTTGATCCTGCTATTTCTGGCTGCACGCGACCACAGTCGTGATCTGCTGTTGCAAAATCTTGCAGCTGTAATAGAAGAATGAGATAAAGTTTTTGTTATCACCGAATCACAGCACCCCGGATGTTGATCGATTTCTAGTTTGATCACTCTAAGCATCCAAAGGTGTGATTGGATAACATGGGTACTATCTCCAAGTTGTGGGACTTGCTACTTGAGATAGACCTCCAGAGAAAGCTGGTTCTTGCTCCTAAACTACCTGCCACAATCTACTCTAATGCAGGAGAAACTAGCTATTCTAACCTAAAATTCTAAGGGACCAGAGAGAGAGAATGCATAAAATGAAAGCCTACACTAAAGCGGTGATACACCAGAAAAAGAGGGTGTGAGAGTAATCTCCAAATGTGTGAAATACAGAGGCAAAGTGCACACTAGAAGAGGTGATGACAGTTCACCATAATCCAGCAAAATGCATTCACAGCAATATTCCAAGCACACACAATGATAATGAATTCCTGCAAGAACATAATAAATAGACACAATATACTTGTAGAAAGATTAAAGGGGCAAGAAGAATGCAAGGAAACACAGCAGGGGAAGATATATCCACAAACTGATATTTTATTGCTTCATGATATGCACAGTTCAATCTATTACAAGATAAGGGCCTGGATCACCATGCAAGGAGTCCACTACAAGGGCCTGCAACACACTGGCTTCACAAAGCAATTTTGACAGAGCTTTGTTACCCAAAAACTCTCCCCTTTACAATGAGCCCAACACTCCAATTTATAGAAAAATGAGAAGGAAAAGAGAAGGGAAAATGGAAATCCTGAAATCTGTCCTTCAACCACCTGTAAGAGGCATTAAATTGAGTGAAAAGGTTTTCCATTACTTGCAAAAGGCTCCCCATACTGTCCCATGTGCTGCAGCAGAGAAAGAATGATGACCATGCCTCTTAATTGCACTCCCAGCTACCAAATAAAACACTGTTCTAAACCCGGACACGTTTTCTTAAAAATATCAATCAATTTCTGATCAAATCCAGAATTTATTGATTTCTATGCATCGGACTTGGAACCAAAATTCCAACGGTACCAATTTTGTGTGATTTCATTGAGAAATGCAAAAGTTATGGCCTTCTGAGTGCGGGCAGCTATTTTGGGCCTGGCAGGCGTTTTCTGTCATTTGACGGGGAAGAGCATTGACTGACTGGAGCCGAATATGTTTATTTTATTTAAATATATCTACCATCATTAAAATTAAGAAATCTAGTTTTTGTGGCATAGAGGACGTCGTGCTCATTCCAGAAAGTCCAATTTTATGAAAATCGGAGCTCGGAGTCAAAAGTTATGGCCATTTGAAGTTTCCGGACCAAATGTTGACTTTTCTTCCCTGCCTTCGGCCATTTCGGCTTTTCACGTCCCACGCATCCCTTTGTCCCATTTGGTTTTGGTGCTGAAATTTCCCATTTCGGCCGAACCGGCCGGTTCGCGTACTTGCAGCCCATATGTCCCATTTGGTTTCGGACCGTCTGGGACAAATTCACCCGGTTCGGCGGTTCGCACCCTTTTGTCCCAAATGTTCCGGGAAAAAGTTCTCATTTCGGCCGGTTCGGCCGTTCAGATACTTTTGGCCCGCTGGCGTCCCTAGATCAAGCATTTCGGGCTGCCTTGACTAATTTCGCCCGGTTCAAGCCTGTTTCGCGTCTTTTTTGTCCCGCTTGTCCCAAAGGTGACCCTCTCAGCAGTTAGCCAATTTTTTCTCTCTTTTCAGCCAGTTCGGATTTCCGCATCCCGCGCGTCCTTTTCTCCCAGATGTCCCAATTGCTTCTGGGGCCGCCTGTGCTTATTTTAGCCGATCCGCGCCTTTTTGTCCCACTTGTCCCAAATGCTTCGCTAGGACTAGGACTTAACCATTTTTCATGATTTTTCCTGCCCGAGCTTGAGGGTGAAAATTGGATAACAATTTTGTTTGAGCTACCTTGCCTTTCATTTTGGAGAGTCGCTTCTGTCCAGGTGGTGAGTCTAACATGGAAGAAGCTCGACCAAATCTTGAGGCAAGTTTTGCAAGTGAGGCTGAGTTTGCGTGCACCACTATTTCTAATACTGACTGGAAGTTTTCCAGCGCCTAGCCATGGGTTAGATATGGTGGTTATAGATGAAGCCGCAGCTGGGGAAGTAGACGTGTTACCTCCACGTTCATTGGGTGTTGTATGGTGTGTTCTTGTTGGGGGATCCACAGCAACTGCCTGCAACAATAATTAGCTAGGCAGCAGACATGTTGCAGTAGTAGAAGCCTGTTTGAGCGCTCCAACAAGCAGGTGGCCCAACTTTGTTGTTATCTGTTCAGCATCGATTACACCCTCAAATTCGGGATTCTCCTTCAAGGTGACAGATCACACCCACGGGCACAGGAGATCTATGCAATGTTGGAGAAAATGTCTTGGGAGATGAAGGTAGCAGGATATTTCTCAGATCCAGAGCTTGCATTGAGTTTGTTCATCCAAAACCGATTCGTGACAGTGAGGGTGTTACCAACAGACCTGATGAAATTTATTTCTAAGATTCTCTATTGCTTTCTTACTTGTTTACGATGTAACTCGTGGAAGAGAGCCTCATAGAGGCCGATCTGTTTCATATCAGAATATTCATGAAAAACAATTTGCTTGCTATTATATGAGTTTCTTCAACGAGTCACTAAGTTGGCAGGCATAAAGGTTTCTGTTGGAATTATCACACTTTTCAAGCTACAGCTGAAATGTTTGCACCGAGTGTTTGATGCTGCCCTCAAATCTGCTGAAGGAAAAAGGTTTATCCATCAATACGGTAGATGCCTTTCAGAGCCAAGAGCTCTGCTATCTTTCTTGTCTTTTGGGTTGTCATCAAATCTACATTTTATGGTGGCCCTATGTTCCTTATGCCCGGTTTGGTTATTGCCTTGTATGTAACAGGAGCACTAAATGTTGTTTTAACGGAAGCGCATCAAAAAGAAATGTGTCGTTACTTGTACAATCATTAGGCATAATGAAGACGGTGGATGGGGGTTGCACATTGAAGGTCACAGCACAATGTTTGGGACAGTACTAAACTATGTAACTTTGAGACTTCTTGGCCAAGGGTCTGATGGAGGAGATAAAGAAACAATGGAAAAAGGTCGTGTATGGATTTTGGACCATGGCAGTGCTACTGCTATACCTTCATGGGGAAAAATGTGGCTTTCGGTGCTTGGAGTATTTGATTGGTCTGGAAACAATCCATTGCCTCCAGAGATTTGGCTTCTTCCATATTTTCTTCCCATCCATCCAGGGAGGATGTGGTGTCACTGTCGAATGGTTTATTTGCCAATGTCATATTTTTATGGGTGGAGATTTGTGGGACCTATAACTGAGACTGTTATGTGTTTAAGAAAGAAGCTCTATACAATGCCTTATGAGAAAATAAACTGGAATATAGCACGTAATATGTGTGCAAAGTTTACCGGAATGGTTATTGTTCCTCTTGCATGGTATTGGGACACCGTGTGGGTGAGAAGCGTGCGTTTGGTGGAGAAATAATTTTGGGACTGCTGGGAGAAGGGGTCTGCTCGTGCGTGGCCATGAGATATAGCGTTTAAAATAGGCATGATAAGCCCTAACCCTCTCTCTTAATGATTTATTTCTTTTAGCATTTAGATAAATCAATATCTGCAACTTTGTTCGAATGCTGTAGATGTGGGTTTCTTTTGGAATGTGGATGTGTTTTTATTTTACTAAATAGATAGCGTTTGGACTCTGGATATCATATAACATGTATTTACACATATTGAATCCTTCTTGAAAGAGATGCTCAAAAAAAAAAAAGGGACGAGCTTTCCAAATGACTTTTAATCATAATTGCATGAGCTGACCTCTCCCCTTTTACAATTTATTTTATTTACTGTTTGAAGTAGAAGAAATCTCTACATCGATTCTTGCCTACTGATTTTATAATGTTGGTTTCTCTTTTGCCCTGATTATTCCTTTGAATGATGGTTTCTGTAGAAAATAGTATGGAGCGTGAATGAGGTTTATAATTTTTCTTGTATTGTTTATATTATGTAGAACATGGCTTGAAAAAGGGAATTTCCGATATGACTGTATTTGGATTTTACCGTGGTTTTATAATAATTTAAACTACCACTAGGATTGGGGCTTCCATTTGGGAAGAGTCATACTAGTTTAATTGGTCTTCTAGATAGCTCCATCTGAGTCTTTTGATTATCATTTACCTTGGGGATTATTGAAAACCCCTCACCAGGACCTCTACTATTACTATTACTATGAGCTTATTATTAGATTGGAACCCTCCTGAAGCATGCGTTAATGGGTTTTCTATGACCTCTACGAATATGTTATGCACGCAAGTCATTATCCTCTGTGGATAATTATTTGGCTTAATTTTTGAGACACTACTTGGATCCTTGAATCGGTTAAAGTAATATCGGATACATCGACATTCCTCAAGTTTGATTGATATGTGATGCCCTCTTGCATATGAATTCAGGCAATGCCTGAAATATGAAATTATAAATTTATCTTATACTTGACCTTGAAGCTTGTCGATAGACGTTTGGTAGAAAAACAGATGAATAGGGAAGTTAAGATAATTACCCTAAAATGGATTCATGCACAGCCTCAAGTAAAGGTAACAGCTACCATAATGGGACTGTGCATACCATGTATGCCAGTAAGGATAAATATGTTATTTCAATACTTGGTTAACGAATGGAATATTTTCTGGTATTTACGATGATTATTATGTTAGCTAAAATTTGATACTTGCATCTCAACTGGGAGTTGAGATAATGTTGGTACTTGTATTTATAGTGGCTTGGACTGCGCTTACTTATCTTAGTTAGTCAAATGTATCTTGGACATATTAGCAAAACATGACAATGTCGTTAATCGTAGCTCATTCCAATGAGTTGGACCCTTGTACTAAAAGAAATATATAGAGACATGGAATAAGCAACCAAAAGGATACCTAAATATTATATGAACTTGTGGATTGGTGGAATCTTTGTTAACATAAGTATATCCTTAAAATTGTGAAATAAATATCCAAATTATACTTCATATCACTGAGTTTCTATGAAGGTTTGATACTTGGGTAATATCGATGAATAATATAAAATTGGTACTTGTATTTATTATATAAGCTTAATGTCATTGGTGCTTTTATTTAATTGAAAGATAATATTGTTGGGTACTTAAATATGCGAAGTAGGTCGAGGGTATTAGGTGAGCGTCATTATTATTACTGCAATTTGAGTATGATTGATTGCATGGTTAAGATTGTATATCTAGTCACTTGGAATTGTGTCTTAGGTAAGCAAATCTTAAGGAAGTGAACATTTATGAATAGGAAATGTATTATCATGAGATGTACAGTTAAGTTTTAAATGTATGTTAGAAATTTATTTGATAAGGAGTATTGCAAACTTTCATTTATTTAAATACTAGATGGCATAAATTATTAGGTGAGGTTTATATCTTATCATGCTCAGTTCTAGCGAACTGACTCTAGTAAATATTTGTGCAGATGGATTATGCGAGTAGATTAAAGGAAAAGAGTGTAAAAGTTTCATCAGTTCAAATTATGAAGTTCTTTGTAGAAAGTTCAATGCGTTGTAAATTTTGTAACTTTGCTTGCAAGGAGTTTAGAAGATCTCTTGCCTTGGTATGTTCAGAAAACTACGTAGTGAAGTGTTCTTTCCCTTTTGTTGTTAGACTAGTAACTTATCTTGGGTGAGGAATGATATTCAATCCTTACCTTGGCATAAATATTGTAATACCTTGTTTTTTTTTAGAATAAAGTGTTAAGTCAAAACTCTCTGACACCTTGTAATGATGTGATATAAGTAAAATTAAATGGAATGGTTAACCCTTATAGAAGTTAACCAAAATATGTGTATTCAGGTAAAATAATATAGAGATGACTTACTTGAGAACAAGAGATTCCTGAAGTACTCAAAGGTGAAACTATCCTTGTAAAGTAAATCTTTATAAATTGATATCCCTAGCTAAACTAGTGAACACTACTCTTTTTGGAGAACGCCTAAAACAAGCTAAAGGAAACAATAGTTAGTTTCTAATAAGATTTAACAAGTAAGAGAAGGAAATTTAGAAACCACACAATTATCTTTCAGCCTATTTGAAAGTAAGTAGTTTCCTTTTGATAAACTCTTTCAGTTAAGCCTAAGTAAAAGCGTTAATAATTACGTATAAAACCCCAAGCTCCAATTAAACCTTGGTAATAACTAATGACATCTTAAAGAGGAATTTAACTCGACCTTAACTCTTTCCCAGGATACTTTGTAAGTTCCTCTTGATTTTGTTGAACACGAATTCTTGTTGTAGCAAGGTAATGAACAAGTTCTAGTAGCGTAAGTATGGACAGATAGCCTTGTGGAATTTAATTATTCCCTTTATTAAGTTAATGGAACTAAACAATTCTATTGTCGTAAAGTGAAGATTTTAAGTGAACTTCTCTACAGTGTATAAGAAATTAACTCAGTTGGTAAGGTGAATTTGTGCGAATCATATATTGAATCCTTCTGAAAACTTAAGTCATGAGCTAAAGGGTGTCTTATCAAAATAAATAACCTCCAATCATTTCTTACTGTGGCTTGCCCTAGCTGTAAGTGTGTCATGTGGATTGGACTTCCATGTTGTCTTGTCAAAAGAAGAGTACATTGTCCTTGATAGGTGTGAACGTTCTCGTGCTGACCTTGTGGTCTCCCCCGTAACAAGTGGTTCCTGGTGTTGGTTGTAACCTTGTGACGACATGTTGTGTCGTGTTGAGTCAAAGCAAGTCAAAAAAAAGTTATCCTGTATTTCACTGTGTTGTCCTTGTGTTGGTATTTTTGTTGTGTTACTGAAGATTGAATTCAAAATAATCTTCAAGTAACATAGAATATAAGGTGTATGAAATATAATAATGTAATATTCAAACCAATGCTTTGAAAATTTTTATTTTCTAGTATATATATCGAATGCCAACCCAAACTAAGTGCAATATGAAGACATGGATCATTACTTAAAGACAAATATATTGTAAACTATATGAGCAAACAATTCAAGTAATTATAGACAAATATGTTGTTAATTGGATAGTTATGGTCATGTTCATTTCCAAGTTTGATCAAACAATATATAAAATAAATAGAAATCCATCACATAAATTGGGGTCTCATATACTTAATTAGTGCTTCCTGGTCCCGACATTAACAAACGATCGACGTAATTTTTAAAAATATTTCTTTAGGATTGTACAAACATGGACTATTGTCTTGTAATTTAGAAGAGTGGTGTTTTCATTATTAAAATGATGGACAAGAAACACAAATCTAAAAATGCATATAATTGTACTTGAAAGCAATGTATATATATATATATATATATATATATATATATATATATTATTAGATTTCTTTCAAGTACAATTATTTGCATTTTATAGATTTGTGTTTCTTGTTCATCATTTTAATAATGAAAACACCACTCTTCTAAATTTCAAGACAATAGTCCATGTTTGTACAATCCTAAAGAAATATTTTTAAAAGTTACATTCAATATATATATATATATACCTGAAACTCATGTGGTCCATCAAGGATTTGCAACATTTTTTGGAGTCCATTGTATTTAAGAATATATTTATTTATTGGTTTGTGAGTTTAGGATAAGGATTGGATATACACTTAATTTTTTTAGTAAAGATACTTTTATTTCTATTGGCTTTGTTTATTAGCATTATCACTTGGGGATTTTTTCTTAGTGCTGCTCTTTGCTAGCCAAAAAAAATGTTTAGAGAATTTGATTATGCGGGAAAACATTGTGAAGTATGATAGTATTTTCTTACCATACGGCTGACAACATTAATGTGGGAAATGGCAACTGGAAAAAAGACTAACAAAATTTGAAATACAAAGTGTGATTTCCTTAGCTGATTCATTTGTTTTTCTACACGTGCAATAAAAATGAAATTGGTTTTCTATAAAATTGAGTGGACAAGGTTACATTAAATATACTAATGTAAATATCATGAACATACCGATGATTTAGACTTTTCCCTAAACCACAACATGCATATTCAAATGCATAATTATATTTTATTTTGGATTGTAGGCTTGATGCATGCACATCACCGTAAAGGCTTCAATTTTGAAATTTTGTGTCAAGAAAGGGGTTTACTGTGGTTTTGGTGGTGTAGATAGGTTTTCTTAGCTCCTCCATGGTATTTTAAGACCATCGTAGTGTGTTAGGTGGGAAAATTCAAGTTTCCCTCCAAAAGAGACAATTTAAAATTTGAATGTAAAAGGTGTTCTTGAAAGTTGTAATGTGTAAAAATGATGTTATTAAATGTCATAAGAGGTAATTTTGAGACCCTAGGAGAGTTGAGGAATGTAGAAGCATTCTTGTGTAAGAAACCATGAGTCGAACTCATCCATAACCTTAGTCAGTTAGGTAAATCTTGAGAAACCACCTTTGGTCAAGCATATGAAAAGAGAAATTCGAGTTGTGAAGTAGTTATTCTTGTAGAGGAAGGTTTGGAGAGAGGGAGTGAACATGAAAAGAGCTTGAGATGGCTTATGAGGTCTACAAGTTGATTGTATGAAAGATATAACAAACTTCCTTGAATGAAATGCTCCATGTTGTGCATATTTCTTTATTGTCTTTGATTGATAAACAAGATTATTTTGTTGATTTCATCTAATCTAACTGGTTTACAGAGAAAAATGCTAATTTGAATATGTTAGTGTGTTTCTAGGGTTACAAAGTTAGTATGCAAAAGGACTGGCTTAGTGACACATCTTACATAAGGGTTTGATAAGAATCTAACAATGTGTAGGGTTAAAGGTATGATTCCAATCATCAAGAATGAATTAAACAAATATAATGTTGATAATCATTAATGAAGGTATTGGTGATGTCTGTGATTCTTGATAGAGTTTGAGAAAGAACAAATTAAATTTAGTAATCAATGAGAAGCTCCCAGGTAAGCTACAAACCTAGGGTTTGATCTAAGTACAAAAGGGATATTTTGACCATTTAAAAGATTGAAACTTGATTTCATTGGTGTAAAATGTGTGAAGGAAGTACAGTGATGGTTTCTACTCAATATTGGCTCTTGGAAGGGATATTAAAAATGTCTAAAGTGTTAAATACAGTCACTTCAATCTTTACTATCATAGTACCTATTGACGGTTCAGTGAAGCATTTCATCCTTGTCGGAAAAATAATCATCCTCCTACCTTGAATTTTATTGCTCTTGTAATTTATTGAGGATCTAGAGACGGTATTAGGTGTGAAGAAAGTTTCATGCAAGAAAGAAGATAGGGAATTAGTCTCATACTCTACCCGACAAGGAGATAGGATGGAATACTACTTTTTGGTGAAAATGGTTAAATCTTACCTTTGTTCACTACTTGAGAAATATGGGATAGCACAAGGATGACTAAGAGGAAATAATTTAGAGCATCGAGCCCTATGTTTCTCTTATATATTGTAGACTTTGTTTTGATACAAAGAGAGAGACTGTGTATGTAAGAATCAAGAGCACTAGCAATCGTGCATGTCGGGAACTAGAAGGATTACCATGTTACGAGGTGAAATTTGTGAAGAATATTGTAAAAGAAAACTGAGGTAAACTCTATAATCTTGCCCCAATTTCTTAAGGTTTTGTTGAATAAGAAAAGGATGAGAATAACAATATTCTCGAGTCAAAGTAGATATAAACATCATGGTGGAAAAAATTGTAAGCCACTTGGGTAGGTGTAATCTAAACAAGAAAGATGGATAATGTGAATTCAGACTTGGAGGAATGATTTAGAGGTCTTGAAAAGCTTAAATTTTCATGTTAGACTCATTTCTTCCTTCTTTATAAATTCAAGACAAGGTATCTATAACTTAAAGTCTTTTAGAATGTCAAGTTATTTTCTATAAGCTCTTACTTTTGTCTACCCAAACTAGGCTTTTCCTAGTACACCATCCAAGATGGGGTTGAATATTTTAAAGTATTAATCTAGGTTTTAGTGTTAATCATGGTATTTCTCAACACATTAATATGTTTGGGAGTTCCTTGATGTGGTTTCAAGATGAAGAGAGAGTTAATAATATTTAGATCATCATGGCATCCTTATTGTAATTCTGGAAAAATAAATATATGATTATCTTGTCCTACTTCAAGATCACAATGATTTAATCCATTTAGTAGTAATTTGAAAAAGTACAGGTTATGGCCTCCTCTTCATTAGATGATATCTATTAAATTATATGGTTGAGTACATAAGTGAATTTCATGTCTAAGATCAATAACCAAGTTATAGTAAACCAAGTGACTTGTAGTTAAACATATTCCTCAATGGATAAATGCTTCATTACTATAGGTCATACTCATTCAACGCTTTAGTAAAAGATTCGATCATTACTCAAGCGTAGGTCTCAAGGTATGAAACTAGAGATTAGCTCAGCCATGGGGATACCATTACTCCCACAAGAGTAGTTGTTAAGCAAAAAATGAGAGATTAACAACTGATTCTTGAGTAATGTCACACATTCCAGCAGAGATAACCTTTATATATTTCATTGTCCTTGTCCATATAGTAATGTATATGGTTCAAGTTATAGCTAGGATCTTATTCACACTTCCATTTTAGAAGGGCAGAATTCACTGGTTGTTGTTAAGCTACAAGCCAGACAACCTTCCAAACTAATGTTCATGCTTTTGATACAACCCAGGGTCGTGGCTCCACGCTCAACATTATTCTGTAAGAGGACTAGTGTTTGTTCTCAAGATTGGCACTTTACTAGTAAAACATGCTTCAACATACTCTATTTTCTGAGAGAAGAACCACTATTTCATTGGTTGAATGGGTCAATTAGGATATTTTTAACATTCTTGTCAATTTGTAAATCTTTAGTAGGTTAACACAGTCCTATGAAAGGTTGATAGTATTTTTGAAAGTAAATAAAAAGGTTTTGTATTCATTTGACCACTGTCGGGCTCACTCAGAGCTTCAAACACTGCAACTAGGGTTTAGGAAAGGAAATTTTCTATTTTCTAAAAAACTAACCAACAAAAACTCTTGAAATTTTGAAAAATTGACCTGCCAGTAAAATATTAGCACTTTTTACTCTTTAACGATGCCTATGCGATGGATCAATCCACATAATAATAATAAAAACAGAAATTTAATTTGACAAATACAGTAGATGATGCATGGTTTGAAACTTTGAAAGTAAATATTATAATATTAATTGCAAGAGGCATTGATTTAGTCTTCTACACAAAGCTCACGACAAGTTCGTGCGCACCTGTCTGGAAAATAGGAGAAGATAATTTCCTGTGCTATCAGGTGCGCTACACGAAATTAGGAGAAGATAATACAGATCGCAAAAATATTATACTACTCTCAGATGGCTCTCAGAAAATAAACTCTCCCTATGGTCGCAGAAATAAAAAGGTTTCTTGCACATTAATGATACTCACATATGGCTCTCAGATCATTTTGTAGCACGCATGGGAGGCATGAATAAAAATCTTCTGCTCCAACACGTGTTCAACAGCTAGAAGATCAATGGAAAACCATTTTATGCGGGGAAGGGAGAGGAGGGGATAAAATGTTGACAGTTTTGATTCCCACATACTTCGCAAATTTCTTAAAAATTATTACATGAACACTAGGTGGCATGTTGGAGAACACAACACACCTCGTCATGATGCTAGTACACGCGGTGATGATGCCCTACGGGTCCCACGCTGACGTGGGCAAAGAGATGACGATTGGGTTAGCGGGAGTTTGTTCACTCCATGTCAGTTTGTGTGTGCTCTTTACGGTCAGCCAATTAGAAGTACTACTGTGCACAATTTTTTGAAGTAAACAAATGATTTATCTATAAATATTATTCATTCCAATATAAATTGTAAATTTACTTGAAATTTCAAAACATATATGCACAGCAATTGCAAAGGTGTCAACAACTCCATTAATTATATCTCCTTGTCTATCTTAAATAGAGGATTACTTTCAGAATCTTTCTAAGAATTATTTTCAAAGAGTTTGCAAGTATTCTACATGCTTCCATATTTTCGATAAAGGTATTTGTCACTACAATATCTTAAAAATCCCTTTCTCCATAATACTCTAGTAGATGTCCAGACCCTATTTTGAAGCTCCTATTTTAACATAGATTTGGTATATTGGTGACAAACAATTTCAAAGGAGCATGAGTGATCTGCATTTTTGAACTTATAAAAGCAAGGTAAAATTAAATAGGGATGTTAAACTTGAAGATTAAATTGCGCTCGCTAGTCGGTTTGAATGGCGGAACAGATCTACTATGGTAATTCACATATCTCGTAGAAATTATTATAGTTTTTCATTTTTTGTCCCGTATTTAAATAGGTTGGATATTCTTTAGGAAATTTATCAAGACATATCGTTTCTCAATTTTTGTTTCTACGATTGATGGCCCTTCATATATTCTTGAGAAGATTAGTTGGTTCATATGGATCAATTCTAAATCTAGATACAATGTATCTATATTTGAAATAATCATTTCTTCTATCTCAATCGACATTAGCTCTAATCTTTGTTGCTCATTATCATATAATCTTATGATATTTTAAGTATTATCATGCTAACACTATAGCGTTATCTTGTGAACATTACAACCTTATCATTCATTATAATTTTTATAGCATTGTAACCTATTGTAACCATATTATATTACTTATAATAGTAAAAGTACATATAATATAATTTATGATGTTAAGAACATTATAACATGACCATTATAGTGTTTCATTATCATATAACTTATTAATGGTTACACTATAATAACAATACTCATTGAGTATAATCTCATCACGACAATTCATCGAGGTCTAAAGTAGGGTCATATGATATGTTAGGGGTTTAATAGATATTGGTGTAGGTGATTTATATCATACTTATCATAATGAGGTTACATTGAATATTACGGTAGGACTATAATATATATGTATAATTGTTTAAATGTGACCCTTATAGACATTGCAAAATTAACTAAATCTATGTCAAGGTGGCATCATAAAAATTTGGTATTATTATAAGATGTATAACGAAAAAGTACGTATATTACTATATCACATATTCATTTTCATACTAACACTTCATAACGAATATAGCAATAACATTGATGTTTGATATGTATATAATATAAATATATGAATAGCTGCAAAAATTATTGTAATAATCCCCACATTGTCATTTATATAAAATTTACACTATATATAATAGACATCAAGACCCGTATAACACTCATACCATATGTTTAAGGATATCTTATTGTATATAACATATAGTTTAATACTTACTAAAGTACATAAAATATATCATTTTTAATCCAAACGTGATATTGATATATAATATACCTTATACACAATACATTAATATTAAATGTGACACTAGTAATATAAATAATATATTATTACAAATATTATAAGGTTAAAATAATTAAAACTTTGTAAAACTTATTTCATAATCATAATATTGTAACGAAAATCCGTATTATAACTATTTCCGTAATATTTTATATTAATATAAAAATACCATTATTATAACATTAAAAATGATAAATTAGTTCTTTATAATCTGAATATTATATATTAAAAATTTCCTATATAATAACCGATCATTACGCCGTAAGGCGTTACTATGTGAGGCACTACCTGGAATCTCTGACAAATGTCGGGTTTTGACGCCTGGGATTTAATTTTAGGTTTTCATTGAAATCGGATGGCTGCATGTGGTCGAGGTACCGTGATATTTGCCTTTGACATGTTGCAGCGACAAAGAGGAGACCTCGACCGGGTGTTGCAGGGAAAAATGACATTTAAATGCACCAAAACTAAAAATATATATTCTCCGGGAAAAGAACAGAGGAACCTACTATGACAATGGCGAATTCATAGATCGTGTTGTTCTTCAGCGGATTCATCTTTCTCCACAGTAATAAAAAAATCCAAAATATTTTTAGGCTTGGCCATTCTTTGAAAAAAAAACGTTTATGCACAAATAATCAGAGTTCAACCATCATAATCGGTAAAAATCTTTAAATTCAAATATTTTCTCCTTCAAATTGCATGATTGTTACACATAGCCAAATGTATGTCTCAGATTGAAATTATTACTTTCTTCGCAAAATTTCAAAGTGATGTTCAAAGCGTGTGAAAAAGTTGTGTCTGTAGATCTAAGAGAGGTGGGAAAAACAAGAGTTTTAGAAGCTGCGAAGAATTTCATTGGAATTAATGACCTAGTGAAATATTTTGAAGGAGGTGAGAAAAAGAAGAGTTTTACAAACTACGAAGAACTATGTTGCGCAATTAATGATCTAGTGAAAGATTTTGAAGGAAGCGCCTCAAGAATATGGAAAGGAAAGAAAATATCATTGGCATATATGGGTTGGGTGTGTCTCGAAAGACCACTCTAGCGAGAGAATTGTTTAACCGCAAGCATTCAAAATACAAGGCATCATGTTTTCTGTTCGACGTGGGGGAAGCATCTGCGAATATTCATTTGATATCTTTGCAATGTAAGCTTCTTAAGGATTTGGTCAATGAAGATTGCACATTTCATAGCATATATGAAGGATCTAGCTATCTCAGATCTCGTCTAAGAAGTGTCCCTTTTTTGAAGTTTCTAATTTTTATAGATGACATAGATCACGTGTATCAGCTGAATGGTTTCCTCGTTAAGGATATTGTGCAAAATAATTTTTGTAGTTTGATTATCATGACAACTCATGATAAGAGGGTTCTGATAAGAACAGGTATCTCTCTTCGTTATAAGATGAAGGAAATGAATGCCAATCATAGCACAAAGCTCTTTTGTTGGCACGCCTTCCACAACAATATCCCACCGTGAATATGAAGATTTAGTCTTAATGTTTTTGACAAAATGTGGAGGTTTTCTCTCTCTCTGCAGGTGTTGGGTGGACATGTTTTTGGTAGCAATAGCCGGCATTATTGGAAGTTAGAACTGGATAAAGTGAGGAAAACTAGATATTTATGGACATTTCACCTTCTTAGTCAACAAATCCAGTCATATGGCTATAAGAATATGGGAAAGATCGGGATGGAGCCCACGAGCACACAATCCAGGACTTTGAAAGATAAATGTCTTAATGAAGTTCACGTGGGAAGGACTTACGGCATGGATCGACTCGGGAAACATTCCTTTATTAGGAATGCATGATCATATCCGTGATCTAGGAAGGGAAATGGCAGATGAAGTGAGCAGTCCTCATCAAATGTGGTGCCCTAAATATCTTCATGCTCAGGTATGCTTCTCCTAAATTTCTCAAGCACTTTATGGCCGCATTAAAAATAATGTCTATGTAGCTTAGAGTTAATTTTATTTTCATTGGAATGCAGTTGTGACTACCATCATTGAATGCAGGAAGCAATGGGATTCCAAAACATTCTCGCAACCCGTGGTTATAGTTTTAACTTTTAGGTGTCTCAATTCCATTTTTGACGGGTATACTGAATTCAGATACTTTTTAATGGGGAAGTCCAATGATTGTCATGATCCTTCAACTTATTTGATGTGGGTTGACCTTGACTTGAGTCTATATGAAAAGCTGGATGAACTTGAAAGTATTGAAGGACAACACATGAAAAGTGTCCCTTCGTCATGCACTATTCCTTCTTGGATTCCTCTCCAAAGTTTGCAATATTTAAAAACCTCCAATGGGCGACTCGAAAGATTGTGGGTGTCTCATAATTCTCACGTAATTTGGGTTTTCCTTGAGAATTATGTCTTTGCTCATTTCAAAGAAATGAATTATGAATTAGTAATCCACGAAGAGTATTTAAAATTGACATTTTGGTTATTTCAAGCAAATAAATTCCAAATTTCAGGTGCCATTCCGGATAAAAGAGCTTGTGCTTGACACAACAAACGTGGAACTTCCTTCCTTTCATTTATGGGTTCTCGTCTTTGAGTCTCTGTTCAATATTTTGTGGTTTATCATCATACCCAAGATCCACCTCCACCTTAAAGGAATTTATACAATCTAACCTCGAACCAAATTCCACCTTGGTGACAATTTCATTGTCTCTTCTACTAATAGATGAAAAGATTTCGCTTGAAAGATCGTGTGAATCAATGATTGAATCAAAAAGTTCAGAGTGTAGAAATTTTTGTTTTTAAATTTCTTTTTGTGGTTTTCATATCAGATATATGTTAAATATGATGCCTTGTTCATTATACGTATTTTTCGTGTCTTTTCATATAACTTTTTAATATTTTTGTGGGGTTTAATCTAGAAAATAAATTAAATTGAGTAACCCTGCTAAAAAAATGTTCTGTCGGACTATGTATTTGGAAAGAAGCATGATGGAATTCTATAATTCCTAAGAAATCAATTCGAGGGAAGGTCTTAAATTCATCGGTCCTTAGAATTTCCTTATGAGTTTTGCCCAAATTGCATAAAATTTACTTAGATTAGTAGTTTAGCATTTGACTTTGACAATCACAAATCAAGCACATTGAAAGTCTTAAATTCCCCAACCTGCCACAATTTCTCGAAATTTTGACCAAATTAGTGTTCGAATTAACATGAAAACTTTATGGATTTCCATAAACTCATTATCTTTTATAAGACTTACAAAAACTGCAGCTGGAACCTTTCCGTCATTCACACTTTTCCTTTGAACAACTTCCTAAAGTCGAAACCAATGGGCAGTTTGACAGAAGAAAGTTCATCGAAGGAAAGCATAGATTAGCCGATTAATTTCTTCTCATATGTCTTCATAAAATATTTCCATCCAAGAGTGCAATTTTGAATCGACAATCATCTTCAAAATTTATGTCAAATACCGCATGTTTCTCATGCATTCCATGGTGAAATTTTCAAATTGTTTTAAGCAAATAAACAAGAAAACATTAATACGTAGGAAGCGAACCTAGACAAAGGAAATCTGCTAATATTATGTTTGTTTTCATTCACATAGAGAGCTATGGGGTCGTTTCCATGATAATCCATTTCGTTATTTGATGGAGACACAACATGCCACCACACAAGATTCATAATTTCAACAAGAGGGTTGCGAGTGAAGCTTATCACAAATTCAACTTTTGGCATAAATATTGACCCCACAAAATATGGGTTTCATAGCTATTGGTTTTAAATGTGGTGCTTTTCGTTTAGATATTTGTAATCATAACTTAACATATATTCATTTTCGTTCATTCATACACTCATATATACATGATCCTCACTATTCAACCCCTAATCCATCCACATAGAGTTACTAATACATTTCCTACCTACGTTGTGTTCCACTCCCAATGTAAATATAGCCCACAGTATGGAGCAATACACATTTCGATCCCTTATGGCGTCCACATCGCATGCTCCATCACACGATCGCTAGTTATATGATTATATCATAAATTATGAATTTCCTCACCTAGTCGCTTGTACAATATTAAAACAAAATGGCTACCGCAACTTCACATTCACATTTAATATAGATATTTCTTGGAGTGATAAGAGTACGATTGAAAATATTTTGTATATAAAAAAATAAAAGGTTTTGTTGACATCAAAGGTATCATGCCGGTGGTTTGCGGCCCTAAATAATTGTCTTGAAAAATAAATGTGGAGCACACCCATAATAATCAAACCCACCGACCATCGTAAAGCTCTTCAAACCCAAGGAAAACGTGAGGTGACCTACCATACGGTCATTCGGACCAATCAATTTCCTCGCATGATAATAAAGGCATGTTAATTCAAACCCAGAGGCATTAACTCTTCTAAGCCATTCAAGTTGTTGTAAATTTAGCATTGAATGGATAGTTGTAGCGGATATAGAGGTTGAGCTTTGGTAAAAATCCATCCTAAAAGAGTGGCATTTGGATTAAATCAGCCAAAGCATACAAATATAAATTTGTGCCCTAATATATTCTCATTTACGAAATATAATTGATTGATCCGATTCTACATCCAAATATTAAGCGGATTCAAATGTCGATAAGTGGGAAAACTACCTGCAGTGATTTTCTTTTGTATGAAGGAAAAGGAGATAAAGATTGAGGATTAGGAGGCACTCATTTCGAGCACAATTACCATTGTAATGATATTTATTCTTCGTCGAGCACTCATGTTATGAGCATCTTTGTAGCCTACCACTTCGTTTGTATTTCTCTTTTGTTTTTGTTTTTTTGTTTTAGGTGGTCATATTGATTAAAACATTGAAACTTCCCTTTTGCTGCTATCCCACTTTATTTCTCTCGCAAGATTTGCTATTTCATTCATCCTCACGTGAAACCCTCTCTAACCATATCAACCAAAAATATATTCTTCTTTTTATTAGTTATTTTTATAAATGTATTTCCAACTTATAATAATTTTCCTCTATTTTTATTTTTATTTTTATTTTATTTTTTATGTGTGTGTGTGTGTGTGTGTGTGTGTGTGTGTGTGTGTGTGTGTGTGTGTGTGTGTTTTCTTATTATTATTTATTTTCATATATATATATAGATGCATATAAACATGAACTATATACATCTATTTATATATATTACTTAAATGTAATATAATAAATATATATTAGTATATAATGCTTCAAAGTAAAATGAGTATATTTTCATTGCAAAGGATTTAAATTCATCAACTAAAACAATTATATTTTGTATGATAATAATTTGTCAATTATATATATATATATATATATATATATATATATATATATATATATTTTATATATATATATATATATTAGATAGGGTAAACAACAGGGAAAGAGGCTCCTAGAATCCATACAATGAAATATGCATCGTGACAATACTCAAGTAAGGAAAAGAAAGAGAAACCAGGTCACGAGAAGGATTAAAGCAACTTAATCCAGAGAAATAGCTCCAAATAACAACAAGTCATCCATTTAAAGCATTTACACCACCAAAATAGGGAAGACACAAAGGGGTTTTTATTAGTACCTCGATTCATACCCCAAAGAAAAATCGACATCATCTTTGATAGTCTTTGGAATCCTCACTTGCTCTCACTATCTTCCCCTGTTGCCCTCATTTTCCACCTCACTTGCCCTCACTTTGTCCAATTGCTACCCTCATTGTACACCACACTTTTGTCTTCTAAAAAGCAGTTGGGTTAACAACATGAAAAAGGGATATGTTGACAATTTTTGCACTCATGCAAAAATGGTCAACTCAAAACTTTGTTTAATACGATGAAAGGCATTGAGGAAGTGAACCTAACTAGGGGGATGAATTACGGTTTTATTGTGTTTTTCAGTTGCATAAATTTCCTTAATGAAGACGAGAATCATAGTTTAGTGTGAAATGTTAAATTCGGGAATAATAAAAAGAGTTGCGAGTTTACATGAAAGAGAGTTCATTATTAAGTTATAAGTACCTAAAAACTCATTATTTCTACATATTTAAATACATTTAATTATGTAAATGAGTTGTTTATTTCATTATATAATCAATATCCATGATAAACACCGAACGTAGAAAAAATTATAAAACTCGAGTTATAGAAATTAACGTTATTTATTCACGAAGAAATTCAATGCTTCCCACACAAGCCATGGGATGTAACTCATAACTATTGAACAAAGAAGTACATGTTCCTAAAGTTAAAAGTAAAAGAGTATAGAAGAAACCCATCATTGCCTTGGGTTTTCTTCAAATCTTCTTGTATCTAGTTCCATATTTCATCCTACTCTCCCAACACCTATATAGCGTACAGAAAAATAAATGAAAATGCGTCAATTAAGAGCTCACGGTTTTATTTGTACTCATGTACTATCAAAGCTGCATGTGAATGGATTTATTTTATATCAAAAGCATAAGGTACTAGAGAAAGATACAAAATTGAGAAATTTGTATTTTACGGTGGACATATGATTCCCGAGAATCATTACAAGAAAGAGAAAAGAAAAGACTATGGAACATAAGAGAGTCCAAAATTCCTAATTATTTTCTAACTATTTTTGAAGTTTGTAGGTATATGTTGTAGAAAAAAAAATCAATAGATGTTAAAAAAATATGTACTATCCAAGATAGATTGCACTCAATGATTTCAAGATAATGAAATGGATATCTACTTGTAGCTTCAGATTATGAACCATCAATGAAGATTAAATGAAGCATATTCACAACATTAAAGAGTTCATTACAACATTAAATGAAGAAGATTTATAAGGTTTTCCATAACATGAATCAAGACCGAGAAATAAAGAATTGTCAAGATAAGACATAAGTTTATCTTGCAAAATACGAGAATATAATCAAGGCATATGCTTTAGGGGATCAAGTGTAAAGACTAAGCTAAAAGAGATTTTCTCATACATTCAAAATGGAAAAATAAACATCTCATTTTTTAAATGCCTGAAAATTCAAAGTTTTCAAGAGTTAAGCATGGTAAACTAAAACAATCCTTCATATCTCAATAATCATTTCTTGCATGAAAGGATATGTTTCAACATCACAATACAATTACAACAATAAGCTACAGACTAAGAAAATCATATCCATACTCGGAACAATGGATAATTGAGGAGATTTTATATTAAACCATCATATACGAGTAATTTGTATCATTACATATAATAAAAAATGTGATGTTTTGTTTTAAATAAAAATACAATGCCCAAAGTCCTACATATTTTTATATCTATGCTCAACTCATGGAAAAAAACTCCTTATGAAGGAGAAAAACATGAATTTGAATAAGAAATGAGCCTAAGCATTTCATGATATCCCATGAAGACATCTGCATTTGAAAATTTTCAATGTCAATAAAGTGGCCAAATGTTAAAATTATGACACATACATCAATAAAGTATGTTTTACTTCACAACATACAAAGTACCTCATACCGCCAAGAAATAGCTCACACTACTTTCGATGTCACCTCCTATTCATCCTAATCCTAAAAGGAAATTACAAGATATATAACATAATTAGATGAAAATAGACAAGTGTTTACGAAATATGAAGCTACCTGAAAATGATAAGCACACATTTATTGAGTCGTGTACATTGGTTACGGAGGAATCTATGCTCATATACTCCATGAACCAGAATGTATCTTTATTTATAGTTTTTGCAGTGTATCTTTCTTAGTCTTGCAAAGGGAATCCTCTCTAGAAAATTTTATAATCAGCCCTCTCGAATGTTCACGACACAACAATTCTTTGGGGTTGGCTCACCTTGGAAATTGTCTCCCCACTCGGTAGAGACAATGCATCTTTGGAAGCAATATAACCATTGGTGTAAAACCAAACATTAACACTCACATGAAAATCATATTACTCTATGGATTGAGAATAATAATCCTTATTAGACATTGTTTCCATCACCATCATTTCCATCACCATCGTCATCAGATCGACTCTCAACAACCGCTCACTATGGTGCTTCATGCATAACATTCCCTGAATTATAACCAATATTAAAACCACGTAAGTGTTAATTAGAAGTAAATTAGTAATATGCATGGGAAAATTAATTAATCTCGCTTACCGAAGCATCTCATCCCCACTTTTTTTAATTTCCCCATGAAAACCCGTATTCCCTTTCGTGAAGTTACTCCTTCAATATGAGGTTGTCTTCATCACTACAATGTGTTTTGGGATTGGGTATATAAGTTTCTGATGAGGCTTTCTACAGATAAAATTAAGTTAGTCATTAAAAATCACCTTATATTTAAGGAAATGTAAAAATTCAACGGTTTGTGTCTCACTGATGTTCGTAGTTTCCTATACCACCTCCTTCCACCCTCCTCCTTTCTTCCTCCATTTTCTGTCAATATTCTCACCTCTTTATTTACAATTCCCTTTTCTGAACAATATTTTGAGGTGAATAATATACACACATCTACTAATTGGTACCATTTGATGATTTCTTACTCATTTTATAAACTTCTGATACATTTTCTTTGTCCATCCATGCTTATTATAGCCAATGCCTCTTACTAAAACTCTAATTTTTAGAAGTCAGTGTATTGACCTTTGTTGTGTTTGCTTCAATGTGTAGGCCCTTCATCTTGGCTTTCTTTTCCCATTACCTGGAAAACATGGAGGTCTCCTTGGAATAGGAAGTCTACCATGAATCTTCTTCTAGTGAGCGTTTAACTTGTCTAGTGATCCAAATGGACGGATACCATTATCAAAAAAATGTGGTACATGGGTAAAGAAAATAATTGAGGTATCTCGTTTACCAATACCCATGTTGACAATCTTATACTCATAAAAAAGCTGTCATCAAATAAGGAATCACGTGATTGAAATCCTTACAAATGTTATCATATCAACTAAAATACACAATCATCCTTGAAAATATCAAAGTGTTCTTACAAATTATAGTACATCCACCTCGGGATCAGAATGCAAGGAATGTGGAAGCCAATCAACATCCATGTCAATGTCAACATCGTTAGAAAGATTGTTAACATATTCCTCATACTTTTCCTCATCTTGACCAACATTACCACCCTCCTCAAGATTTTTGGCTCTTCCACATCCTACCAAAGCGGTCATCAAATACATGAAAACCAAAAACTAATATACAACAAATACAAATAAAGATTTTTGTTGAAGCTTACTTATGTTTCTCCCTCACCTGTTACCATTATTGGGAAATAATCAAATGCCCACCCACATTCCTTTATGGGATGTCAGGAAATTAATGGTGGAACAATAGAGCATTGTTTATCCTAAAACAATCAATGTAAGCAAGTGTAAGTAGTTTGGAGCTACACATTGAAAACAATATATAAACATATTTGTAAGATGTTGAGTTTGGAAGTAAATTCATCATGTGTGAAGGTGAAGGATTAATACCTATGTGGATAAAATATTAACACACCTAGAAATAATGATCTTTATGACATTGTTTAGAAACAAGGATAGACAATTGTAACTTTTTTCATCAAGGAGAAAAAGAGGTACATTTGCTACAATCAATGAAGGTGAGTTTATAATCACTAATTAGCCTTATGGAGGTCTAAACCATGGTAATACATAATCTAGAAATCTAAAAAATGGAATCTATTTTTAAAATCTATGTAAGGACTATCTTTTTATTAAAACGATCTATTTTGAGTAATCTTATGGTCTAATCATGTTACTAGAGGCTTTGCAATGGTATGAGGTGTAGTAGAATGAGGGAATGGTGATTAGTGTTAGTGTTATCTTAGATGGTTAGTGCTAGCGAACAATACTCAAGAAGCATAGGATTGATTACTATTGATGCAATATCACAATACCCTTGAATGTCTACAACTCGATGGGTTGAGAATCTCAATGTGATTGCATAACATTGGACCATCTGGACTCAGCTGTGGGACTTGCGAACTTGAGATGGTCCTCCAAAGAAGGCTGGTTCCTACTCCTAAACTACCCGCTACAATCTATTCTAATGCAAGAAAACTATCTAATCCTAATCTAACTTTCCAAGGGATGAAAAAAAAGCCTCCACTAAAGCGGTGATACACTAGAAAAGAAGGGTTGTCGATCACAAATCAGACTACCTGAAATGGAGAGAGGTGAGAAATGGAGATTATGGACGAGTTGCATCATAGACCAAAGACAATTTTCACATAGAACACCACTTCAACCCATTAAATACAACTCCAAAACCTGTAATAGACATCAGAAATATGGACATTATATCCTACAATGGTGAGAGGTAAGAAGAGACAATAAAATAAGTAAAGGATGGAAAAAATGCATCACAAAACAAATTTTATTGCTCCATAAGTTCACAAAGTACATCATTAGTGTGCAAGAGACAAGAAAATTCCATTACAAAGAAATGAGAGGAGGCTTAATCTCCACATTCCACCCTAGGGAAGAAAGAGAGGTCGGGCAGGAGAGAAAGAATGACCAACTCTAGAACAATGCCCCTCCTTACAATATATATCCAGAATATGAGAGGGAAAGGAGAGAATAAATTGAATCCTACCTTAACCACCCCAAAAGAGTATCGAATTCTCTTGCCTCAACCAACCCAAAAGACCATTCAATTCACCTACCTCAACCATGATGGGTTCCACTACAAAAACCCATGCCTCCATAAGCTTAGGTGATAAGCCTCAAAGCTTGTACTTGAGTAGTAGGCATCAAGAGCTTTCAAAAAGTCCTCTCTTTCTCAAATCTGATCTTTTAGTTGAAAGTTATGATCATCTCCAAACTACTTCGGGTTTGGAGTCTATCCATGCAAGATCCATGTGGAAGCCCTGCACATTTTTAATATTTTACTACCTTTTAGGGTCCTGGGAATATGTCATGCTGGTACTGGGCACCATCTGCGAACATGTTGCTTCATTCCCTTGGGAGAGTAAAGGGCCCCACTATATATAATGTCAAAACCCATTTTTAGGTGGGACCTTTTCCTTTCGCTCTTAAAGTTGTGATGGTTGGACACTTGGTATCGTCCGCGTGCCTACTTTGTTTTCTTTGTGTTGTGGCTAAGCCCTTTTTGTTTAGGAGCAACTATGTTGGACCCTAGACATGTGGAGGGCCTACACACATTTGGGAACCTACCTTTGGGCTTTACTTTTGAAGTTACACTGAGATGACACGTGGAGGCTTCCATTGGCTCTTAGAGTTTTCAATAGCTGGTGCAACTTTCTCGGGCCCTAGACACGTGGAGAGTCTGCGCTCGTTTGGGACCTACCTTTGGATTTTGTAGCGCCGCAAAAAGGCAACGACGGCGACGATGGCGCCGCAAAACATCCGTCCCAAAAATGCGACAATTTTTTTTTTTTTAAGGTAGAGGATTCTTGTTTGATTTATTTTATCCGCAAGTCTTGTGACCTGCTTGACCTTGGGAAAGATAAGCTTCAATCTTTTACCTTGTATTCCGATTGCAAATCAAGAACTATATGGTTTTCGCAATTCCATTCACTCGGGCTTTACTTCAAAATTTGTCGTATTCGACTCCTCCTTAATGGATAATTTCGAGTTTCAGCATGGTGTTACAAGACTTCATAAGGGTATCTGATCACTGATCCCGTATTCACATTATGATCCATTTTATAAGAAGGTAAAGGCGTCCAGGGTAAATGTATGTATTATGATTTTATTGATCTCTTTTTTTTGATATAGTTTAATATATATCTGCAGAGATATGTAGCATGGATAACACAAATATTGCTATCTTGACGACTTTTAGAAATCTTTTAACATATAATCATCGATATCTCTCCAAAGGAATTTGATACTTTTAATTTAAGTGATAAATATATATAGATATATTATCAAAATTTATATTCAATTAAATATATACGCCTATACCTATATTTACAATTTGAAATTTGGTAGGAATAATAGTCAAATGGGGGAAAGCATTTCAAGCTGTGCTTTAAATACTACGGTTGGGTGGTGAGTGGTTCATCGACCCCCTGTCATAATTAAATGACTCTTGCCAGCGTGTAGATCACTCCTACAGCCGCACACTATCATAAAGTTGGTAGATGACAATAAGTCACCGATTAAACATTCTTAACAAAATTGAATGAAATTGGTTGGGCACCCTGCCATCGATTACGGAGAATGAGGATTTGTTACCAAGATTGGAAATCATGAGAATCTTTGTTAAGCTGTTTTTACATTATTCCTCGTTTATTAAAAAGCCCATCTTATTTTGATTTTCTCAAACTGGAAATGGGAAATGATTTTGTTATGTAATTATTTGGCTTGATTGTCCATAATGTAGCGAATTCGTCATGGTCATGGTTAGTCCGAAGTCGTTGGGAGTGAGGGATCGGGATGTGTGAAGCAGGGGAAGAGGCGTGGAGTGAGGGCTGAAATTGTCGATGGAATGGGTTAGACACTAAGTAATGCAAAGTCGAAATTGAAAGCGCATTCTTTAGGGGAGATTATATTTCGAGCAGATAAAATATCACACAGATAATCAAATTAACTGGCCTAAATCTCGCGCAAGAATAGAAACCATATATCCCTCATGAACAAATCGCCTGGCTATGGATCGGTCAATCTTAGGGCCGACTCCCACCACTGCAACAACACCCTTCGCCATTTTCTTTACCACCTTCCATTATGTTTACAGGAAAAAGGGTATTTATTATTTTACACAGTAGGTGAGATTTGGAGTGGGTGTCTGTTGACCGGGAAGAATGAGATCGAGAATGTTGGCCACGTCATTTATTTGAAGCTATCCTCTTACATGCAAGTTAAAACAATCGCCGCCCTTTGATTTTTTTGTCATTTAATGCACTTATATCCTGCAAATCTAAGTTCAACGCAGTCACCCTGTCATTCATCTACTGTCCTGGCCGCGCAAAAGAAAATGGAAAAATACGGTCACAAGGCGTAAGGGAGAGAAGGGGTGTGCAGCATGGAGCTCGCGCGAGGAGAAGAGTTGCTTCCACTTTCATTGGGCTTTGCAAGGTACGTGACGGGAGAATAGGCTGCGAGGGCGTCTAAACGAGTTGGCTGTTCAAATATGTTGTTATCTGTTCAATATCGAATGCGGCTTCAAATCGGGTTACGCCCTAAGGTATTTTTATCAAATCGATTAAGGGACGAAGAGAATGTTACGGGCCGTGAGGTAGGTCGGGTTCCACACAGAAATGCATCGAGCACACGCTTTTCTTCACAAATAAATGGACAGTCACATTACCATATGGTTGAAGCAGAGGCGTATCACCATTTTAATTGTTTTATATGAAACGTAAAGTATTATTTTAAGTGTACACTAGACACAGTTCATTTGCGAAAAGAAAAGGGACAGTTCATACGTAGACTTATTTATAAATTTCATTGATGTTATTCATTGGCTATGGTTTATGATAATATACTTTATTAATATGAAGGGAATATCAATAGTATATTGTTATTAGTGAAATCCTATATTAGTAAATCCGTTAGTTTTCATATTACTTAAAACATGGATAATATTTAAGATATTAGTTCCCTTATTAATGAAACATGGTTATGAACTTATTAAGCTTAGAACTTTGCATTAAAATCTCCTTCCACACAATTCAATAGACATAGCATGGGTTTTCAAAGAGATTCGATTTCAATTCCCCTTTACAATTTGCAATGGATTTACAAGAAATTCTTAAATGAAGAAGAACATGGTAGAGTTAGGGTATACTTTACTTTATTGGCATATAGGAACCTAGTTAAAACTTAATTCCTTTCATCAACAATACAACAAAAGGTAATGCATTAATATTCTCACTTTCCAATATTTTTTTTTGCAACAAAACGGATCCTAAAGCATGTATTTTTGTGTAAATTTCCAAGTATTCCACAAAAGAGTTCAACAATGTTTCCAATAAATTTTAGAATAAGAATTACAAACATTTCAATACAACTTTCCTTCAAAATCTTGTTACAACGTTTCCTACTACATGTGGAAACAAATTTACAATAATGGAAACTAAAGAAACAAAACAATATTACATTTTTTTTCCTCCACTCAACGTGGGTAAATACATGGTGCTTTTACATTATCAACAACAAGGTTCTTGTGCTCCAAGGTGTTCTTCATCCATGCTCCAAATTCCAAGTATTTCAATCACAACCAAGATAGGGGGAGAGGCAACACTCTCCTCCCAACCAAAACTCAATGGAGAAGAGAAGCAATCTCCTCCATTGACCCCCGAGCCCCAAACACAACACAATGAAGGGTGGTCTCCAACTCAAGGCAACAATATTTGCTTCCACAATACAATTTCTTCACAACATTCAAAGCTAAAAAATAGAAGAACAAAGAGACACACAATAACACCAAAAATTTCACAACAAGGCTTTCATCCAAGCCAACAAGAGAAGGAACTATGGGAATGTTTTCCTTATGCCTCCCAATTGAGATGAGATGCCCATCCAAAACCCTCCACAATAAAACTCAAGCCCCTATGACTCTTATGCCTCCCTCAAGTACCCCTTTTTCCTCCCATACTCTTATGCCTCCCTCCTCTTATGGCTCCCTCAAGAACAAGGTAAGAATGTAAACATTCTCACCCAAGATGGGCATCCCTCTCAAACTCCCTCCACAATATCCTAATCTACTCTTATGCCTCCCTCATGAGTATTCCCATAGACCTCTCCTATACTACACAATAAGCATTCTATCCATTTTTCACAATACACCAAAGTAAACATGCATTATTCACAAATTTAGCATAGAAGCAACAATAATATGAAAGCAAAACAAAGGAGAAGGTTTCCTACCTCTCCATTGGAGAAGCCTAAACCAAGAAATTTGTCCAAGCTCCCTCCAAAACAATCCCAAGGATGCAAGTCCAAGCTCCTTCTTTTCTTTCTCCCAATTCTTTTCCTCTCCCAAAATAACAAAAGAACTTTCAACAAAAACCTCCAACCCCCTCAACAAGAGAGGAAGTTTCAATAAATAGACAAAAGGAAGGAGTGAGGGTGATGTGGCTCCATGTAGGATGCCACATCACACATCCTCAAACCACCTCCCAAAGTCAACTCAAATCCCAAAACACCATAAATGGGTGGTTGGGTTGAATGACATCTCCAATCCACATCCATCCCTTCCCATGTGTCTTAAGGCACAAATAAATGCAAAAGAAGACAAGTGCACTCCAAAGTCACATTTCCCTTCCCAAAACAATAAATAATCCCCTTTTTGGATTCCCAACCCATAGATATGGTTGGTAAGGGGTTTTGGGAAGTGTGGGACAAGTTTAACTTGTCCCACAAGTCCCCCAAAATTGCCCTCAATCTCAAATTCGAGATTCAAAGAACATGGAGTGGTCAACACTCAAAACCAAGCATTCAATACAAGAGGACACACAAGGCTCAAGGAGCCAACCATCAAAATTAATTACATCCACTAGACTTCCCTCCAAAACTTAAAAATTAAAACAAGGTGTTAAATTAATCTAAACATACTTAACAAAAGTAATTTAACAAAAGGACATCACAAAAGAAATCACCTACTAAAGCAAGTTAAAACAAGTAATAAAATTCTTACCCCCTTGGTCACATTAGAAAATTTCCCCCTCATGGAAATTTTCTTAACACATACAAGAATAAAGGTAATACAATACAATTTACTAGTTGCCTTGACGACCAAATGTTGTAACCACCCGACATTCTGTTGTGTTTGGTTCACAATCCCCCTCATGGTTGTGATCAGGTTGTGCTTCCTGCAAAATGCAAAATACCTCCTTCGGCCTTGCGGCCATGTCAAAATATCCAAAATAATCATATGCATGAAATTTATTAACATCTATACGTAATTCAATTATCCATTATTCTAGGTTTAAATCACAACTTAATTATGCATTTCATCATTATCCAGAATTATAGTAATGTAAATTCAACAACTACATTCTACTCATCATGGCGAAGAAATCCAATGTTAGAACACATGCAATATATCCATATAAAAATAATATCAGTATCCAATAGTCTGTCCATGAGTTAGTGTAGATCATACTGAAAACAAAATCCAACCATAATCTAAATGCATCTTGTCACAAAACATCATGCTAATCAACATAAGTATAAGTCATGTCCATATCTAAAGTCTGCATAACTCAAAATGATAATCAACTAAGTGTCGTAGGGAAGTGGGCATTACATCCCCTCCTTAGACTGGACTTCCTCCTGGAAGTCTTTGAAATAAGTGTGGAAACCGAGCTCGCAATGATGTAGCATCCTCCCAGTAGCAGCCAGTCTCATCGCACTGTCCCATTGGACCCGAATCGATCAATCTCTCTGCCGCAGGCCGAGGTGGTCCGCGATCTAAAATGTGCACGGGCTCCACCATCACCGCCCCTCGATCCTACACTGCAATGCGGTCAATCTAGCACATGAGAAGGATCGAAACATATCTCCTAAGCACGAAACATGAAATACATCATGGATGCGCGATAAGCTAGATGGCAGTGCTAGATGATAGGCTAAGGGGCCGAGGCGCTCCAAGATCTCAAAGGGACCCACAAACCTAGGAGCAAGCTTAGAACCTTTTCCATAATGGATAGGGCTCTTATGCGGTCTGACACAAAGAAACACCTTCGTGCCTACCTCAAAACTGCGATCGTCCTATGTTGGTCTTCATACTTCTTCTGTCTATCCTGTGCCTCCTGTGATCTCTCGTCGATCAAGGTGACCTACTTGCTCCATGTCCCGTAATAATGCTTTGGCCCAAGAGAAACCCCGTCCTCAATCCTATCCCGCCTAAGAGGTGTCCGCACTCTCGCCATATAATACCGAAAAGGAGCCATGCCTATAGAACTCTGGAAGCTATTATTATAAGTGAACTCTACCAAATATGAGATACTCCTCCCATCTGGTGATGATCCATCACGTACATCCGAGCATATCCTCCGAATCGATTCACCCTCTCTGCCCATCTGTCCATCGGTCTCTCGGGTGATAAGTGTGCTGAAATTAATCCTCGTCCGAGGGCATACTGCATGGTGGTCCAAAAATGGGAAGTGTACAAAGGGTCGTAGTCACAAATGATCTTCCATGGAATCCCATGCAATCTGACAATCTCATCAAGATATACTCGTCTTCTTGCACTAGCCGTGTAGGTGGTCTTCACTTTGGAGAAAAGTGAGCTACCTTCGTCAATTTATCCACCGTGACCATGATGGCGTCGTGATGGTATCTCGACATCGGCAACCCAACAATGAAATCCATAGAAATGGTGTCCCACTTCCACTGCGTGTACGGCGTGAGGATAGAGAAGGCCGGCTGGATCGATGCTTGGTCTTCACCCTTGGCACTCTAGACAACGGGATACAAATGAAGCTATGTCTCTCGAAGTCCTCTCCAAAAGTACAACTGTCTCGGGGTGGCATGCATCTTCTTCATCCCGGGATGGGTGAGTAAGGTGCATGATGGGCCTCTGTCAAAATATCATGCCTCAAGCCTCCGTCTCTAGGAACATAAATATGGCCTCTCGTGTTTGAGAAGACCATCGCCTCTAATGAAAGTCCATCAAATCTCCCTCAAGGGGTCCCGAGACTCGATCTCTCTCTCCGGCTGCAAGGTAGAAACTATCTGAGGAAGGCTGCTGCAAGATCCTACTCTACAAATCTGTGCCCACTGAGGTGGCCATAGCCACATGTCTCCGTCTACTCAAGGCATCTGTAACCACATTCTCCTTCCCCTTCACATGCTCTATCTCCATGTCATACTCAAAGAGTAACTCCATCCAACGCCACCGCGAGCGTTGAGATTGGGCTGCGTGAAGAGGTGGCGAAGGCTAAAGTGATCGATCCCTGAGTGTAAATCTCACCAAGAAGGAAATGTCTCCACCGCACTAAGGCATGTACTCTCTGCTACAAGCTCAAGGTCATGGGTCGAGATAATTGAGCTCATAATGTTTGAGTTTGCGAGACTCAAAGGTAACTACTCTACCCTCCTGCATTAGCACTCCTCCAAGTCCTGCCAAGGAAGCATCTGTGCACACAAAAAACTCTCCATGAGGATCTCGGCACTGCAAGGATAGGTGCTCTCGTAAGGCATTCCTTCAGTGTACTAAAGGCCTGCTCACATCTATCTGTCCATACAAAATTCTTCCCTTTCCGCTAAAGAGAAGTGATGGGGTGCGCAATCCGGTAAAAATCCTGAACAAACCTCTTGTAGTATCCTGCTAGACCCATGAAACTACGCACCTCGGTCACACTAGTGGGTGTTGGCCAATCCATGATGGCTCGAATCTTGGAAGGATCGACTGCGATACCTTCCCAGAAATAACGTGGCCCAAATACTACACCTCAGTGAAAGAATGCACACTTCTCCAAGTTCCCGTAAAGGCGCTGCTCGCGAAGACACTGAAGAACCTGGCGAAGGTGCTCCTCGTGCTCCTCACATGTGCGTGAGTAAATCAGAATGTCATCAAGGAAGATGAGCACAAAGCGATCAAGGAAGGTCCTGAATACCCCATTCATCAAACTCATAAACACTGTGGGGGCATTCGTCAAACCGAAAGGTACCACTGTGAACTCGTAGTGGCCATATCTCATGCGGAAAGTTGTCTTGTGAATATCTGTCTCCGCAATCCTGAGCTGATGGTACCCTGACTTAAGATCTATCTTAGAGAAAACTGTAGCCCCCTTCATCTGATCAAATAAATCATCAATGCGTGGAAGGGGGTAACGATTCTTGATCGTTACCTTATTCAGCTGACGATAATCAATGCACAACTGAAGAGATCCATCCTTCTTCTTTACGAAGATAACTGGTGCACCCCAAGGGGATACGCTAGGATGGATTAGGCCTTTCTCCAGAAGGCCCTCAAGCTGCAACTTGAGCTCACATAACTCAGGAGTAGTCATCCGATAGGGTGCTCGTGAGATAGGCTCTGCACACGACTGGAACTAGATCTATATGGAAGTCGATCTCACGTGGGGGAGGTAATCCTGGTAGCTCCCCTGGGAACACATCGGAAAACTCTGACAAGATAGGATGATCATCGAGGGAAGGTCCTCTCGACTCATCCTCGATCATCACATCATGACTGTAATAGAAAACATCTCGCAACCCTGTCGCGCACACCGCTTAAGCTGCATAGCGGAGATGGTGCGAATGGATACGACTCTCCTAACTCCCGATATCACCGACTCTATTCCAAGATCATCTATGCAAGAAATAGTCTTGTGGTAACAATCCACTCTAGCTCGTGGGCGGACAACCAATCCATGCCTAAAATCATGCCATAAGATCCTAATGGAAGGATCCGAAGATCAGAAGTAGTGGTGAAGGGTCCCAAATCCACTACACACTCCTTGACTAAGGAGTCTACAGAAATCTTGGCTCCAGAAGCCATCTCAACATCCCAACTACGGCCCTGCCTAACTACCACCAGCCTACAACGCTCTACTAAGGATGGTGCAATAAAAGAATCAGAAGAGCCAGAATCAAATAATATAGAGGTGGCGATACCACCAACACTACCTGTCATCTCAATCATAGTACTCTGATGCTCAGCCTGGTGGTTCTCGACCGCTGCGTAGATCCGATGACTCGTGCCATATCTCCAACAGTAGGCTCTGAGCTCTGTGTCTTACCCTTGGTAGGGTTATGTGGGCAATCTCTCCAAATATGTCCAACAACTCCGCAACCATAATGCATTTGCTTGGTCCTCTCAAGTGGGAAGCAACTCAGTGGTACTCTAGAGATGGACCGACATACAGATCCTCGATGATCGGCTATGGGATCTTGAGGTCTCTGGCGACGAGCTCCTACCGACCGAGCTCTCGGAGCACCTGTGTCTGATGGGACCCTAGGAGAAGGCCCCATACTACGTCCTCTCTGTGCATCAAATCTCTGAGGAGGTCGGTAAGGTGGGCGGGTCTGCTGCTGCTGCTTTACTACGGTGGCCTAAAAGAAGCTGCCTACGAACTCTATCCACCCCAGTGAAGGAGGGACTGACCCCTTCGACCTACTATCCTGCATCTACTGGATACGGCTTCGAACTCTGTCTCTAGCCTGCTATGTCTTCCTCCGTGTCTCCTCTGTAATATAGGCCTTCTCCACGGCGTCTGCTAACGTCTGTGGGCAGTGAATGCGCACTGCGCCAGCTAAATCCAAGTTTAGGCCCCGGATGAACCTATGAATCCGTACCTGCTCATCCTGCATATAGTCGACGTACTGAAGTAGGTCCAGAAATCGACTCTCATACTCAGCTACTGTCATCGATCCCTGACGGAGGTCATGAAACTCATCTATCCACGCTGCTGAATAAATCTCCTAGGTAAATACCTGCTCCTGAACCGCTCCTCAAACAGCTCCCAGGTAATCGTCTCTGAGTCGACATGGAGCTTCTGCTCCTCGGTCCTCCACCAGACTCCTGCTCCATCCTTCAGAAGATGGATCGCAACATGAGCTTTCGTGTTGCTACTACAAGGACAGAGCTTGAAGCATCCGCTCAAGCTCAAAGAACTGTGCCTCGCACGAAAACCGCTGTATCACCCAAATAGTGAGATGGTCGTAGCTTCGGGATCTCCACGATATGGTCTGCGGCTAACGTATGATGACTCCTAGATCTCTATATGCTCCTCCCTCCTCTGCAGGGCTCGAGACTGTCCCTATGTCCGAGATCTGTCCCCATGTCCTCCTCTGTGGTGACTCGCCTAGCCGACTCTCCACGAAAATTCTCTACTCCGTGCTCCTCGGAATGTCGAGGGGATGCTCGGGCATATACTTGATGGCTCCAAACTATGTCTAGCAAGTCGTCCTCCCAAGGGCTCTCGCGTATAAGCGGCATTGACATCTGGAGTGTCTATAAAATCTAGGCGAAAGGCTGCTACGGCCGGCTGCTCTGGTGGTGGTATGTCTAGGTCTATATGAAGAGACCCCTCGCCCAATCTGCGCCTCCTGCATAGATCAAGGCGAGAGTTAGTTCATTTTCTAGGTCTTGAGCGAGTTTTCTATATTTGCTTGTTCACTATAATTATCAATATTATGGCTTTATATTTTAAAGGTATTAGATTTGTACTAAGTTGAATGTTTCATTCTCGTGTTTTCTTGCGTGTGCCCAACGGTCCTAGCTTCAACGCTGGCTCGATACCAAAATGTAGTGCCGCAAAAAGGTGATGACACCACGCTCACGACAACGACGGCGACGATGGCGCCGCAAAACATCCGTCCCGAAAATGCGACAAATTTTTTTTTTTTAAGGTAGAGGATTCTTGTTTGATTTATTTTATCCACAAGTCTTGTGACCTGCTTGACCTTGGGAACAGATAAGCTTCAATCTTTTACCTTGTATTCCGATTGCAAAACAAGAACTATATGGTTGTCGCAATTCCATTCACTCGGGCTTTACTTCAAAATTTGTCGTATTCGACTCCTCCTTAACGGATAATTTTGAGTTTCAGCATGGTGTTACAAGACTTCATAAGGGTATCTGACCACTGATCCCGTCTTCACATTATGATCCATTTTATAAGAGGGTAAAGGTGTCCAGGGTAAATGTATGTATTATGATTTTATTGATCTCTTTTTTTTTATATAATTTAATATATATCTGCGGAGATATGTAGCATGGATAACACAAATATTGCTATCTTGCGAATTTTAGAAATATTTTAACATATGATCATAGATATCTCTCCAAAGGAATTTGATACTTTTAATTTAAGTGATATATATATATAGGTATATTATCAAAATTCATACTCAATTAAATCTATACGCCTATACCTACATTTACAATTTGAAATTTGGTAGGAATAATAGTCAAATGGGGGGAAAGCATTTCAAACTGTGCTTTAAATACTACGGTTGGGCGGTGAGTGGTTCATCGACCCCCTGTCATAATTAAATGACTCTTGCACAGCATGTAGATCACTCCTACAGCCGCACACTATCATAAAGTCTGGTAGATGACAATAAGTCGCTGATTAAACATTCTTAACAAAATTGAATGAAATGGGTTGGGCACCCTACCATCTGATTACGGAGAATGAGGCTTTGTTACCAAGATTGGAAATCATGAGAATCTTTGTTAACTGTTTTTACATTATTCCTCGCTAATTAAAAAGCCCATCTTATTTTGGATTTTCTCAAACTGGAAGTAGGAAATGATTTCGTTATAGAACTATTTGGCTTGATCGTCCATAATGCAGCGAATTCAACACGGTCATGGTTAGTATGAGTCGTTGGGAGTGAGGGGTCGGGTGTTTGTGTGAAGCGGGGAAGAGGCGTGGAGTGAGGGTTGAAATTGTCGATGGAATGGGTTAGACACTAAGTAATGCAAAGTCGAAATTGAAAGCGCATTCTTTAGGGGAGATTATATTCGAACAGATAAAATATCACACGGATAATCAAATTAACTAGCCTAAATCTCGCACAACAATGGAAACCATATAACCCTCATGAACAAATCGCTTTGGCATGGATCGGTCAAGCTTAGGGCCGACTCCCACCCGCAACAACACCCTTTGCCATTTTCTTTACCACCTTCCATTATGTTTACGGGAAAAAGGGTATTTATTATTTTACATGTGAGGTGAGATTTGGAGTGGGTGTCGGCCGACCGGGAAGAATGAGATCGAATGTGGCCACGTCATTTATTTGAAGCTATCCTCTTGCGTGCAAGTTAAAACAACTCGCCGCATTTATCTGATTTTTTCGTTATTTAATGCACTTATATCCTGCAAATCTAAGTTCAACGTAGTCGCCGCCTCGGGTCATCTACCGCCACGGCGCGCAAAAGAAAATGGAAAAATACAGTCACCGGCGCAAGGGAGAGAAGGGCGTGCAGCATGGAGCTCGACGCGCGAGGAGAAGAGTTGCTTCCACTTTCATTGGGTGTTGCAACCACGTACGTGGGAGAAACAGCCGCGAGGGCGGCTAACGAAGTCGATTGTTCAACTATGTTGTTATCTGTTTAGTATTGAATGCGGTTTCAATCGGGTTTCCCTCAAGGTATTTTTATCAAATCGATTGAGGGCGAAGAGAATGTTACGGGCGAGGCGAGTCGATTCCAAACAGGAAACGCATGGAGCACAGTTTTATTCGCAAATAAATGGACAGTCACATTACCCGATGGTTGAACAGAGGCGTATCACCATTTTAATTGTTTTATATGAAACGTAAAGTATGATTTTAAGTGTACACTAGCACAGTTCGTTTGCAAAAGAAAAGGGACAGATCCTACGTAGACTTATTTATAAATTTCTTGATGTTATTCACTGGCTGTGGTTTATGTTAATGTACTTCATTAATATGAAGGGAAGATCAATAGGATATTGTTATTAGTGAAATCCTATATTAGTAAATCCGTTAGTTTTCATATTGCTTAAAAACGGTGATAATATTTGAGATATTAGTTCCCTTATTAATGAAACGTGGTTATGAACTTATTAAGCTTAGAATTTGCATTAAAATCTCCTTCCACACAATTCAATAAACATAGCATGGGTTCTCAAAGATATTCGATTTCATTTCCCCTTTACAATTTGCAATGGATTTACAAGAAATTCTTAAATGAAGAAGAACATGATAGAGTTAGGGTATAATTTACTTTATTGGCATATTGGAACCTAGTTAAAACTTAATTCCTTCCATCAACAATACAACAAGAGGTAATGCACTAATATTCTCACTTTTCAATATTTTTTTTTTTTGAACAAAATGGATCTAAAGCATGTATTTTTGTGTAAATTTCCAAATATTCCACAAAAGAGTTCAACAATATTTCCAATAAGTTTTAGAATAAGAATTACTAACATTTCAATACAACTTTCCTTCAAAATCTTGTTACAACATTTCCTACTACATGTGGAAACAAATTTACAATAATGGAAACTAAAGAAACAAAACAATATTACATTTTTTTTTCCTCCACTCAAGGTGGGTAAATACATGGTGCTTTTACATTATCAACAACAAGGTTCTTATGCTCCAAGGTGTTCTTCATCCATGCTCCAAATTCCAAGTATTTTAATCACAACCAAGATAGGGGGAGAGGCAACACTCTCCTCCCAACCAAAACTCAATGGAGAAGAGAAGCAATCTCCTCCATTGACCCCCGAGCCCCAAACACAACACAATGAAGGGTGGTCTCCAACTCAAGGCAACAATACTTGCTTCCACAATACAATTTCTTCACAACATTCAAAGCTAAAAATAGAAGAACAAAGAGACACACAAATAACACCAAACATTTCACAACAAGGCTTTCATCCAAGCCAACAAGAGAAGGAACTATGGGAATGTTTTCCTTATGCCTCCCAATTGAGATGAGATGCCCATCCAAAACCCTCCACAATAAAAATCAAGCCCCTATGACTCTTATGCCTCCCTCAAGTACCCCTTTTTCCTCCCATACTCTTATGCCTCCCTCCTCTTATGGCTCCCTCAAGAACAAGGTAAGAATGTAAACATTCTCACCCAAGATGGGCATCCCTCTCAAACTCCCTCCACAATATCCTAATCTACTCTTATGCCTCCCTCATGAGTATTCCCATAGACCTCTCCTATACTACACTGGTAAGCATTCTATCCATTTTTCACAATACACCAAAGTAAACATGCATTATTCACAAATTTAGCATAGAAACAACAATATTATGAAAGAAAAAAAAAAAGGAGAAGGTTTCCTACCTCTTCCATTGGAGAAGCCTAAACCAAGAAATTTGTCCAAGCTCCCTCCAAAACAATCCCAAGCATGCAAGTCCAAGCTCCTTCTTTTCTTTCTCCCAATTCTTTTCCTCTCCCAAAATAACAAAAAGAACTTTCAACAAAACAAAAAAAACCTCTAACCCCCTCAACAATAGAGGAAGTTTGAATAAATAGACAAAAGGAAGGAGTGAGGGTGATGTGGCTCCATTGTAGGATGCCACATCACACATCCTCAAACCACCTCCCAAAGTCAACTCAAATCCCAAAACACCATAAATGGGTGGTTGGGTTGAATGACATCTCAATCCACATCCATCCCTTTCCATGTGTCTTAAGGCACAAATAAATGTAAAAGAAGACAAGAGCACTCCAAAGTCACATTTCCCTTCCCAAAACAATAAATAAATCCCCTTTTTGGTCCCAACCCATAGATATGGTTGGTAAGGGGTTTTGGGAAGTGTGGGACAAGTTTAACTTGTCCCACAAGTTCCCCAAAATTGCCCTCAATCTCAAATTCGAGATTTAAAGAACATGGAGTGGTCAACACTCAAAACCAAACATTCAATACAAGAGGACACACAAGGCTCAAGGAGCCAACCATCAAAATTAATTACATCCACTAGACTTCCCTCCAAAACTTAAAAATTAAGACATGGTGTTAAATTAATCTAAACATACTTAACAAAAGTAATTTAACAAAAGGACATCACAAAAGAAATCACCTACTAAAGCAAGTTAAAACAAGTAATAAAATTCTTACCCCCTTGGTCACATTAGAAAATTTCCCCCTCATGGAAATTTTCTTAACACATACAAGAATAAAGGTAACACAATACAATTTACTAGTTGCCTTGACGACCAAATGTTGTAACCACCCGACATTCTGTTGTGTTTGGTTCCCAATCCCCCTCATGGTTGTGATCAGGTTGTGCTTCCTGCAAAATGCAAAATACCTCCTTCGGCCTTGCGGCCATGTCAAAATATCCAAAATAATCATATGCATGAAATTTATTAACATCTATACGTAATTCAATTATCCATTATTCTAGGTCTAAATCACAACTTAATTATGCATTCCATCATTATCCAAAATCATAGTAATGTAAATTCAACAACTACATTCTACTCATCATGGCGAAGAAATCCAATGTTAGAACACATGCAATATATCCATATAAAAATAATATCAGTATCCAATAGTCTGTCCATGAGTCAGTGTAGATCATACTGAAAACAAAATCCAACCATAATCCAAATGCATCTAGTCACAAAACATCATGCTAATCAACATAAGTATAAGTCATGTCCATATCTAAAGTCTGCATAACTCAAAATGATAATCAACTAAGTGTCGTAGGGAAGTGGGCATTACATCCCCCTCCCTTAGATTTGGACTTCCCACGGAAGTCACTGAAATAAGTGTGGAAACTGAGCTCGCAATGATGTAGCATCCTCCCAAGTAGCAGCAGTCTCATCGTATCTGTCCCATTGGACCCGAACCTGATCAATCTCTCTGCCGCGAAGGCCCAGGGTCCTGCGATCTAAAATGCGCATGGGCTCCACCATCACCTGCCCCTGATCCTGCACCTGCAATGCAGTCCAATCTAGCACATGAGAAGGATCAAAAACATATCTCCTAAGCACAGAAACATGAAATACATCATGGATGCACGATAAGCTAGATGGCAGTGCTAAATGATAGGCTAAGGGGCCGAGGCGCTCCAAGATCTCAAAGGGACCCACAAACCTAGGAGCAAGCTTAGAACCTTTTCCATAATGAATAGGGCTCTTATGCGGTCTGACACGAAGAAACACCTTCGTGCCTACCTCAAAACTACGATCGTCTATCTATGCTGGTCTTCATACTTCTTCCGTCTCATCTTGTGCCTCCTGTAATCTCTGTCTCGATCAAGGTAACCTCTTTGCTCCATGTGCTGTAATAATGCTTTGGCCCAAGAGAAACCCTGTCCTTAATCCTATCCCAGCTAAGAGGTGTCCTGCACTCTCTGCCATATAATGCCTGAAAAGGAACCACGCCTATAGAACTCTGGAAGCTATTATTATAAGCGAACTCTACCAAATACAGATACTCCTCCCATCTCGTGATCATCCATCACGTACATCCCGAGCATATCCTCAGAATCGATTCACCCTCTCTGCTCTGTCCATCGGTCTCGGGTGATAAGCGTGCTGAAATTAATCCTCGTTCGAGGGCATACTACATGGTGGTCTAGAAATGGGAGGTGTACAAAGGGTCGTGATGTCGAAATGATCTTCCGTGGAATCCCGTGAAGTTTGACAATCTCATCAAGATATACTCGTCTTCTTGCACTAGCCGTGCAAGTGGTCCTCATTTGGATAAAAGTGAGCTACCTTTGTCAATTTATCCACCGTGACCATGATGGTGTCGTGATGGTATCTCGACGTCGGTAACCCAACAATGAAATCCATAGAAATGGTGTCCCACTTCCACTCTGGTACGGCGTGAGGATAGAGAAGGCCACTGGATCCGATGCTCGGTCTTCACCCTTTGGTACTCGAGACAAAGGGATACAAATGAAGCTATGTCTCTCCAAATTCC
This sequence comes from Taxus wallichiana var. yunnanensis, assembly GCA_018340775.1. NCBI lineage: Eukaryota > Viridiplantae > Streptophyta > Pinopsida > Cupressales > Taxaceae > Taxus > Taxus wallichiana. The sequence goes on from CM031242.1 coordinate 990,900,809, forward strand.
TCTCCAAAAGTACAATGTGTCGGGGTGGCATGCATCTTCTTCATCCCGGGATGGGTGAGTAAGGTGCACGATGGGTCTTTGTCAAAATATCATGCCTCAAGCCTCTGTCTCTAGGAACATAAATCTGGCCTCTGTGTTTGAGAAGACCATCTCGCCTCTAATGAAAGTCCATCAAATCTCCCCTCAAGGGGTCCCTGAGACTCAATCGATCTGCGCTCTGGGCTGCAAGGTAGAAACTATCTTGAGGAAGCTGCTGCAAGATCCTACTCTGCAAATCTGTGCCCACTGAGGTGGCCATAGCCACATGTCTCCGTCTACTCAAGGCATCAGCAACCACATTCTCTTTCCCTTTTACATGCTCTATCTCCATGTCATACTCACAGAGTAACTCCATCCAACGCCACTTCCGAGCGTTGAGATTGGGCTGCGTGAAGAGGTGGCGAAGGCTAAAGTGATCGATCCTGAGTGTAAATCTCTGACCAAGAAGGAAATGTCTCCACCGCACTAAGGCATGTACTACTGCTACAAGCTCAAGGTCATGGGTCAGATAATTGAGCTCATAATCTTTGAGTTTCGAGACTCAAAGGAAACTACTCTACCCTCCTGCATTAGCACTCCTCCAAGTCCTGCCAAGGAAGCATCAGTGCACACGAAAAACTCTCCATGAGGATCTGGCACTGCAAGGATAGGTGCTCTCGTAAGGCATTCCTTTAGTGTACTGAAGGCCTGCTCACATCTATCTGTCCATACAAACTTCTTCCCTTTCCGCTGAAGAGAAGTGATGGGGTGCGTAATTCGGGAAAAGTTCTGAACAAACCTCCTGTAGTATCTGCTAGACCCATGAAACTACGCACCTCGGTCACACTAGTGGGTGCTGGCCAATCCATGATGGCTCGAATCTTGGAAGGATCGACTGCGATACCTTCCCCAGAAATAACGTGGCCCAAATACTGCACCTCATGCTCTGAAAGAATGCACACTTCTCCAAGTTCCCGTAAAGGCGCTGCTCGCGAAGACACTACATGAGAACCTAGCGAAGGTGCTCCTCATGTTCCTCACATGTCCGTGAGTAAATCAAAATGTCATTGAGGAAGATGAGCACGGCGATCAAGGAAGGTCCTGAATACCCCATTCATCAAACTCATAAACACTGCGGGGGCATTCGTCAAACTAAAAGGTACCACTGTGAATTCGTAGTGGCCATATCTCGTGCGGAAAGTTGTCTTGTGAATATCTGTCTCCGCAATCCTGAGCTGATGGTACCCTAACTTAAGATCTATCTTATAGAAAAATTTAGCCCCCTTCATCTGATCAAATAAATCATCAATGCGTGGAAGGGGGTAACGATTCTTGATCGTTACCTTATTCAGCTGACGGTAATCAATGCACAACCGAAGAGATCCATCCTTCTTCTTTACGAAGATAACTGGTGCACCCCAAGGGGATACGCTAGGATGGATTAGGCCTTTCTCCAGAAGGCCCTCAAGCTGCAACTTGAGCTCACATAACTCAGGAGTAGTCATCCGATAGGGTGCTCGTGAGATAGGCTCTGCGCCTGGAACTAGATCTATATGGAAGTCGATCTCACGTGGGGGAGGTAATCCCAGTAGCTCCCCTAGGAACACATCAGCAAACTCTGACAAGATAGGATGATCATCGAGGGAATGTCCTCGATTGATTCATCCTGCGTAATAGCAAACATCTAACAACCCTATCGCGCACATTGCGTAGCGGAGATGGTGCCAATGGATACACTCTCTAACGATATCACCGACTCTATTACAAGATCATCTATGCAAGCAATAGTCTTGTGGTAACAATCCACTTTTGAAGGCATGCCTAAAATCATGCATAAGCTAATGGAGATGAATCGAAGTATGAAGGGTCTCTCCTAACTCTGATATCACGACTCTATTACAAGATCATCTATGCAAGCAATAGTCTTGTCTAATAATCCACTCTAGCTCGTGGGTGACAACCAATCCATGCCTAAAATCATGCCATAAGATCCTAATCAAATAATAAGGATGGCGAAGATCGAAGTAGTGGTGAAGGGTCCAGAATCTCGGCTGGTGGTTCACTACACACTCGATGAGTAAGGAGTCTACGAAATCTTGGCTCGGTAGGGTTATGTGGGCCATCTCATATGTCCCAACTGCAACCACGGCCTTGCCGGGGGAAGCGCCACCAGCCTACTAGATGTTCTGACTAAGGATGGTGCAATAAAAATCGACGAGAGCGAGCTCTTGGTGCAATCAAATAATATAGAGGTGGCGATACTACATCCTCTCTGGCACAAATCTCTAAGGAGGTCGGTAAGGTGGGCGGGTGCCTTGCTGGCGTGGTGGCCTAAAAGAAGCTTGCCTCGAATCTGTCCACCCCGTGAAGGAGGGACCCCTCGACCTACTATCCTGCATCTACTTGGATATGGCTCGGAACTCGTCTCTAGCCTACCTGGTGGTCTCTCGGCCTTCTCCACGGCCTCTCTGTTAACGTCTGCGTGAGATGCGCCGATGCTAAATCCAAGTTCAGCCCCGGATAGAACCTGTGAATCCATATCTCCACTGCACTGCTCATCCCGCATATAGGCTATTGAAGTAGGTCCGAAATCGCTCTCATACTTACACCGAGGGTTACGGAGGTCATGCAACTCATCTATCCATTGTTGAATAAATCTCTTGGGTAAAACTCTGAACCATAACGGCAGTGCTGTGTAATCGTCCCGACATGAGCCTGCTCCTCGGTCCTCCACTGGACTCCTGCTCCATCCTTCGAGAAGATGGATCTAACACGAGCTTTTGTGCACGGAAATTCTCAAGCTCACTTTTGCTCCTCTGCGTGTATCACCCGAATAGTGGATGCGTAGCCAGGCATCTGACGTATGGCTCCATATCTCTCTATGTCTAGGCTCCAAGTCATCCTATGTCCCGAGGGTCCTCTCTCGTGGTGACTCTGCCTAGCCGAAGCGCACGGAAATTCTCTGACTTTGTGCTCCTCGGCGTGTCGAGGGATGCACAGGCATCTACTGATGGCTCCAAACTATGTCTAGCAAGTCATCCTCCCAAGGGCGTATAGTGGCATTGACATCCCTGGAGGCAGGGTAAAGGCTACTACGGCTGCTCTGGCGGTGGTATGTCTAGGTCTATATGAAGAGACCCCTCGCCCAATCCGCGCCTCCTGCACAGATCAAGGCGAGAGTTAGTTCATTGTTCTAGGTCTTGAGTCAGTTTTCTAAATTTGCTGTTTACTATAATTATCAACATTATGGCTTTATATTTTAAAGGTATTAGCTTTGTACTAAGTTGAATGTTTCTATTCTGCATTTTCTTGCGTGTGCCCAAGGGTCCTAGCTTCGAACGTCTGGCTCTGATACCAAAATGTAGCACCGCAAAAAGGTGATGATGCCATGCTCACGACAACGACGGTGACGATGGCGCCGGAAAACATCCGTCCCGAAAATGTGACAAATTTTTTTTTTAAGGTAGAGGATTCTTGTTTGATTTATTTTATCCGCAAGTCTTGTGACCTGCTTGACCTTGAGAACAGATAAGCTTCAATATTTTACCTTGTATTCCAATTGCAAATCAAGAACTATATCATCATCGCAATTCCATTCACTCGGGCTTTACTTCAAAAAATTTCGTATTTGACTCCTCCTTAACGGATAATTTCGAGTTTCGACATGGTGTTACAAGACTTCATAAGGGTATCGACCACCGATCTCGTCTTCACATTATGATCCATTTTATAAGAGGGTAAAGGTGTCGGGGTAAATGTATGTATTATTATTTTATTGATCTCTTTATTTTTGATATAATTTAATATATATCTGCAGAGATAGGTAGCATGGATAACACAAATATTGCTATCTTGTGAATTTTAGAAATCTTTTAACATATGATCATAGATATCTCTCAAAGGAATTTGATACTTTTAATTTAAGTGATAAATATATATAGATATATTATCAAAATTCATACTCAATTAAATCTATACGCCTATACCTATATTTACAATTTGAAATTTGGTAGGAATAATAGTCAAATGGGGGGGAAAGCATTTCAAACTATGCTTTAAATACTACGGTTGGGCGGTGAGTGGTTCATCGACCCCCTGTCATAATTAAATGACTCTTGCCTGGCGTGTAGATCACTCCTACAGGCCGCACACTATCATAAAGTCTGGTAGATGACAATAAGTCGCTGATTAAACATTCTTAACAAAATTGAATGAAATGGGTTGGGCACCCTGCCATCTGATTACGGAGAATGAGGCTTTGTTACCAAGATTGGAAATCATGAGAATCTTTGTTAACTGTTTTTACATTATTCCTCGCTTATTAAAAAGCCCATCTTATTTTGGATTTTCTCAAACTGGAAATAGGAAATGATTTCGTTATGTAATTATTTGGCTTGATTGTCCATAATGCAGCGAATTCGTCATGGTCATGGTTAGTCCGAGTCGTTGGGAGTGAGGGGTCAGGACCGTGTGAAGCAGGGGGAAGAGGCGTGGAGTGAGGGCTGAAATTGTCGATGGAATGGGTTAGACACTAAGTAATGCAAAGTCAAAATTGAAAGTGCATTCTTTAGGGGGAAATTATACTCTGAACAGATAAAATATCACACGGATAATCAAATTAACTGGCCTAAATCTCGCGCAAGAATGGAAACTATATATCCCTCATGAACAAATCGCCTGGCTATGGATCGGTCAAGCTTAGGGCCGACTCCCACCACTGCAACAACACCCTTCGCCATTTTCTTTACCACCTTCCATTATGTTTACAGGAAAAAGGGTATTTATTATTTTACACAGTAGGTGAGATTTGGAGTGGGTGTCGGCCGACCGGGAAGAATGAGATCAGAATGTTGGCCACGTCATTTATTTGAAGTTATCCTCTTGCGTGCAAGTTAAAACAACTGGCCGCCTGATTTTTTGTCATTTAATGCACTTATATCCTGCAAATCTAAGTTCAACGTAGTCACCCCGTCGGGTCATCTATCGCCCGCGCGCAAAAGAAAATGGAAAAATACAATCACCGGCGGAAGGGAGAGAAGGGGCATGCAGCATGGAGCTCGACGCGCGAGGAGAAGAGTTGCTTCCACTTTCATTGGGTGCTGCAAGGTACATATGGGGAGAACAGGCTGCGAGGGCGGCTAAACGAGGCATTTATTCATCTATGTTGTTATCATTGATGATCGAATGCGGGTTCAAATCAGGTTACGCCCTCAAGGTATTTTTATCAAATCGATTGAGGGACGGAGAGAATGTTACGGGCCAGAGGCAGGTTAGTTCCACACAGGAAACGCATGGAGCACAGTTTTCTTCGCAATTAAATGGCAGATCACATTACCCTATGGTTGAGCAGGCGTATCACCATTTTAATTGTTTTATATGAAACGTAAAGTATGATTTTAAGTGTACACTAGCACGGTTTGTTTGCAAAATAAAAGGGACGAGATCCTACATAGACTTATTTATAAATTTCTTGATGTTATTCCTTTGGTTGTGGTTTATGTTAATGTACTTCATTAATATGAAGGGAATATCAATAGTATATTGTTATTAGTGAAATCCTATATTAGTAAATCCGTTAGTTTTCATATTGCTTAAACAGGGATAATATTTGAGATATTAGTTCCCTTATTAATGAAACGTGGTTATGAACTTATTAAGCTTAGAATTTGCATTAAAATCTCCTTCCACACAATTCAATAGACATAGCATGGGTTCTCAATCGTTGGTTCTTCCTTTCTAAGGCTCGGCCATGTGGAGAGCTTGTACTCATTTAAGGACCCCACTTTTGTTGTACCTTTTAAAGGTGCGCTGATGAGACACGTGGAGGATTCCACTAACTCTTCCCATGCTTGGAATTTTCAATGTCCAGTTCTAACTTTCTCGGGCTCTAGCCACATGGAGAGCCAATGTTCATTTGGGAACCCCACTTTTATCATACCTTTTGAAGGTGTGTTGATGAGGCACGTGGAGGCTTCCACTTGGCTTTGTTTCTTGCTTCGAGTCGAATCATTATGGGATCAATTTTAAACCCTAAATTTTGAAGTTCGGGATTATAGAATGAGGTGCATAGCAGAAGCGCAGAGGGAAGGCACATGCGAGGAGGCGTATGGCGAATAGGATGTACCCATGTGCGTAAGAGGAAGAAAAGGGATGGCTGATTTTAAGGCATGTATATAGAAGAGGCGCGCAAAGAGGGTGTGAGGAAGGCGCGGGAAGCATGCGCGTAAGAGGGAAGCGTGAAAGGGGAAAATGGAAGGAGATAAGAATGCAAAAGAAGAGTATGGATGCAGGGTGTAAATATGTGCAATGGCAGAAAGAAAATAGGGCACACGATAGGAAGACCTAAAACTTAGCCAATTTAAAAGGCATATATAGAGGGGAACTTGGAAGAATTACATGGCGTGGATATTGTGCGGGAGGACTACATCCTATGCAAAGTGCCAAATGAGAAAGCCTGCATGCACACAACCTGAAATGTAAAGCATCAGAATCAGAATGAAAGTAAAAGTCATCCAAATAGCTAGGAGAGTTATTTGGATAAAAATTACTATTATTATAGTGTGATGAGAGTGAAAAACATGAGAAAGGTGAAATAAAATTTCAAGTTCCAGTTGGAGATGGTGTGATACTTATGAGAAGCAAAAATTCCAAAGTTTGGAAAATGGTAAATACAACGATGGGTAAGAGAATGTGTATTGACAATGTCCCCAAAATAGCATTGCTGTCTGTAACCAATTTGAATCCCACCCCCTTTAGTGGATGCACCATCAAGGATTTGCAATGATTTTGGAGTCCATTTTATTTAAAAATATATTTATTTGTTGGTTTGTGAGTTTAGGATAAGGATTGGATATACACTTCATTTTTTTAGTAAAGATAATTTTATTTACATTGGCTTTTTTATTAGCATTATCACTTGGGGATTTTTTCTTAGTGCTGCTCTCTGCTTAGCCAAAACAAATGTTTATACAATTTTATTATGGGGAAAACATTGTGAAGTATGATAGTATTTTCTTACCATATGGCTGACAACATTAATGTGGGAAATGGCAACTGGAAACAAGGCTAACAAATTTTTAAATACAAAGTGTGATTTCCTTAGATGATTCATTTGTTTTCATAAACGTGTAATAAAAATGAAATTGGTTTTCTATTAAAGTGAATGGGCAAGGTTACATTAAATATACTAATGTAAATATAATGAACATCTTGACGATTTAGACTTTTCCTGAACCACAACATGCATAATCAAATGCATAATTATATTTTATTTTGGATTGTCGGCTTGGCGCATGGGAGCATCACCATAAAGGCTTCAATTTTACAATTTTATGTTAAGAAAGGGGTTTATTTTGGGTTTGGTGGTGTAGGTAGGTTTTCTTAGCTCCTCCATGGTATTTTAAAACCATCCTAGTGTGTTAGGTAGGAAAATTCAAGTTTCCCTTCAAAAGAGACAATTTAAAATTTGAATGTAAAAGGTGTTCTTGAAAGTTGTAATGTGTAAAAATGATGTTATTAAAGGTCATAAGAGGTCATTTTGAGACCATATGAGAGTTGAGGAAGGTAGAAGCATTCTTGTGTAAGAAACCATGAATGTTTTGAAACCTACCTCAACAACCCCAAAACAGATGTCGAATTCACTGTCTCAACCAACCCAAAAGACCATTCAATTCACCTACCTCAACCATGAGGGGTTCCACTAAAAAAACCCATGCCTCCATGTGTTGTTCCTTGCTAGGAAAAGAGAAAGCCTATACTTAATTATGATGGTAGGTGAGAAGCCTAACAACTTTTACTTGAGTAGTATGCATCAAGAGCTTTCAAAAAGTCCTCTCTTGCTCAAATCCAAGCTTCCGGTCGAAAGTTATGATCATCTCCAAACTGTTTTGGGTTTGGAGGAAGCAGTTTGGAGTCTATCGATGTAAGATCCATGTGGAAGCCCTACACATTTATAAGATTTTATTACCTTTTAGGATCCTGGGAATGTGTCGTGCTGACACTTGGCACCATCCGCGAACATGTTGCTTCATTCCCTTGGGTGAGTAAAGGGCCTCACTATATATAATGTCAAAACCCCTTTTCGGGTGAGACCTTTTCCTTTAACTCTTGAAGTTGCGATGGTTGGACACTTGGTATCATCCAAGAGCCTGCTCTATTTTCTTTGTGTTTTGGCTAATCCCTTTCTGTTTAGGAGCAACTATGTTGGACCCTAAACAAGTGGAGGGCCTACGCACATTTGGGAACCTACCTTTGGGTTTTACCTTTGAAGTTACGCTGAGATGACACGTGGAGGCTTCCATTGGCTCTTAGACTTTTCAACAGTTGCTGAAACTTTCTTGGGCCCTAGACATGTGGAGATTCTATGCTTGTTTGGGGATCTACCTTTGGATTTTAACTTTGAACTTATGACAATGAGGCACGTAGAGGCTTTCGTTGTCTCTTATACTTTTCAATGGTTGGTGCAGCTTTCTTAGGCCTTAAACATGTTGAGAGCTTGCACATGTTTGGGGACCCCACTTTTGTTGTACCTTTTGAAGGTATGTTGATGGGACACGTGGAGGCTTCTGCTGAATCTTCCCATGCTTGGAATTTTCCATGGCGGTTCTTCCTTTTTGAGGCTCGGCCACTTGGAGATCCTTGTACTCATTTAGGGACCCCACTTTTGTTATACCTTTTAAAGGTGCACTTATTAGACACATAGAGGCTTCCACTAACTCTTCCCGTGCTTGGACTTTTCAACATCTAATTATTCCTTTCTTGGGATCTAGCCATGTCGAGAGCCAATGCTCATTTGGGGACCCCACTTTTGTCATACCTTTTGAAGGTGCATTGATGAGGCGGAGGATTCCGGCCTGGTGCATTTCTTTGCTTTGAGTTGAATCACTCTGGGATCAATTTTAAACCCTCAATTTTGAAGTTCAGGATTCTAGAATGAGGCACAGAAGGGAAATAGAGGGAAGGCACATGCGAGGAGGGTGCATGGAACAATATGATGTGTGCCTGGGTGTGCAAGAGGAAGAAAAGGGATGGATGATTTTAAGGCATGTCTGCAGAAAGACGCGTAAAGAGGGTGTGAGGGGAAGGCGCGGGAGGCATGTGCATAAGAGGGAAGCGTGAAAGGGGAAAATGGAAGGAGAAGAATGCAAAAAGAAGAGTATGGAATCAAGGCACGAATATCTAGCGAGGAAAGGCGCGCAATGGAGAAAGAAAATAGGGCGCACGACAACAAGACTTGAAACTTAGCCAATTTGGAAGGCATCTACGGAGGGTAAGCTGGAAGAATTACATGGCATGGGTAGTGTACGGGAGGACTACATCCTATGTAAATTGCCAAATGAGAAAGCTTGCATGCACGCAAGCGAAATGTAAAGCATTAGAATCGGAATGAAGAGTAAAATCCATCAAATAGTTTGGGAGAGTTATTTGGATAAAAATTAATATTATTATAGTGTGATGAGAGTGAGAAACATGAGAAAGGTCAAAGAAAATTTCAAGTTCCACTTGGAGATGGTGTGATACTTATGAGAAGAAAAAAATTCCAAAGTTTGGAAAATGGTAAATACAAGCGATGGGAAAGTGAATGAGTGTTGACAAAGTCCCAAAATAGCATTAACTATCTCGTAATTTTAAATAGTATTATGAAGACATAATTTGAATCCCAACTTTGAACCCCATTAGTGGACACACCTTCGATAGCCACTTTAGACCTTGGTTACGCTGATGAACACATCAAACTCGGGGAAAGCACATAATGATGATTGAATACCAATTTATTTCTACTATATGAATTGAAATTAAAACATTAGTACTTGTAACTTTAGTAGATTCATTTGCATATGCTACACATACAACACCGAGCATGTTTTTCTTGCTTTCAAGAGTATTAACATGTTTATCTATTTCAAATTTACGATGGATGACCCATAAGGAGTCTTAGAATAAATATTTTCCAAGTCGATCGTGCATTATAAGCAATATAATTTTTTTGGCAATAGTAATTTCATAGATTGATGCAATTTATTTTCTACTAATGTTTTTTTTTCAATTCATATAGTAGAAATAAATTGGTATCCAATCATCATTATGTGCTTTCCCTGAGTTTGGATGTGTTCATCAGCGTAACCAAGGTATTAAGTGGCTATCAGAAGGTGTGTCCACTAATTGGGGTGGGATTCAAATTAGTTACAGATAGTTAATGCTATTTTGGGACTTTGTCAACACTCATTCACTTTCCCATCGCTGTATTTACCATTTTCCAAACTTTGGACTTTTTTTCTTCTCATAAGTATCACACCATCTCCAAGTGGAACTTGAAATTTTCTTTGACCTTTCTCATGTTTCTCACTCTCATCACACTATAATAATAGTAATTTTTATCCAAATAACTCTCCCAGCTATTTGGATGGCTTTTACTCTTCATTCTGATTCTAATTCTTTACATTTTAGGTTGCGTGCATACAAGCTTTCTCATTTGACATTTTACATAGGATGTAGTCCTCCCGTACACTACCCACGCCATGTAATTCTTCCAGGTACCCCTCTTTAGATGGCTTCCAAATTGGCTAAGTTTCAGGTCTTGTTGTCGTGCGCCCTATTTTTCTTTCGCTAAATTGCGCACCCTTCCTCAGTTAGATATTCACACCTTGATTCCGTACTCTTCTTTTGCATTCTTCTCTCCTTCCATTTCCCCCTTTCACACTTCCCTCTTACGCACATGCCTCCCACGCCTTCCCCTCACACCCTCTTCGCGCATCCTTCTTTAGACATGCCTTAAAATCATCCATCCCTTTTCTTCCTCTTGTGCACCCAAGTACATCATATTGTGCCATGCACCCTCCTTACATGTGCCTTCCCTTTATTTCCTTCTTTTCCTCATTCTAGAATCCACGAACTTCAAAATTGAGGGTTTAAAATTGATCCCAGAGTGATTCAACTCAAAGAAAAGAAACATAGCAAGCAGAAGCCTCCACGTGCCTCATCAATGCACCTTCAAAAGGTATGACAAAAGTGGGGTCCCTAAATGAGCATTGGCTCTCTCGCGTGGCTAGAGCCCGAGAAAGGAATAATTGGATGTTGAAAAATCCAAGCACGGAAGAGTTAGTGGAAGCTCTATGTGTCTCATCATGCACCTTTAAAAGGTACAACAAAAGTAGGGTCCCCAAAGGAGTATAGGCTCTCCACGTGGCTAGATCCCGAGAAAGGCGGAGTAACCGGCCATTGAAAACTCCAAGCATGGGAAGATTCAGCAAAAGCCTCCATGTGTCCCATCAACATACCTTCAAAAGGTAAACAAAAGCGGGGTCCCCAAACATGCACAAGATCTCAATGTGTCTAGGGCCTGAGAAAGTTGCACCAAGCATTGAAAAGTATAAGAGACAATGAAATCCTCTACATGCCTCATCAGCGTAAGTTCAAAGTTAAAATCCAAAGGTAGATCCCCAAACGAGTGCAGACTCTCCACGTGTCTAGGGCCCGAGAAAGTTGCAGCAACTGTTGAAAAGTCTAAGAGCCAACGGAAGCCTCCACGTGTCAGCTTAGCATATTTTCAAAGGTAAAACCCATAGGTTATTCCCAAATGTGCGTTGGCCCTCCACTTGTCTAGTGTCCAACATAATTGCTCCTAAATAGAAAGGGATTAGCCAAAACACAAAGAAAACAGAGCAGGCTCGTGGATGATACCAAGTGTCCAACCATCGCAACTTCAAGAGTGAAAGGAAAGGGTCCCACCTGAAAATGGTTTTGACATTATATATAGTGGGGCCCTTTACTCACCCAAGGGAATGAAGCAACATGTTTGCGGATGGTGCCAAGTGCCAGCATGACACATTCCTAGGACCCTAAAATGCAGTAAAATCTTAAAAATGTGTAGGGCTTCCACATGGTTCTTACATTGATAGATAAGGATAAGGATTGGATATACAGTTCATTTTTTTAGTAAAGATACTTTTATTTCTGTTGGCTTTGTTTGTTAGCATTATCACTTGGGGATTTTTTCTTAGTGATGCTCTCTGCTAGCCAAAACAAATGTTTATAGAATTTGATTATGGGGGAAAACATTGTGAAGTATGATAGTATTTTCTTACCATATGGCTGACAACATTAATGCAAGAAATGGAAACCGGAAACAAGACTAACAAATTTTGAAATACAAAGTGTGATTTCCTTAGCTGATTCATTTGTTTTCCTACACATGAAATAAAAATGAAATTGGTTTTCTATTAAAGTGAGTGGAAAAGGTTACATTAAATATACTAATGTAAATATCATGAACATACCGATGATTTAGACTTTTCCTGAACTGACATGCATAATTATATTTTATTACGGATTGTAGGCTTGATGCAATAGCATCACTGTAAAGGCTTCAATTTTGTAATTTTGTGTCAAGAAATGGGTATAATGTGGTTTTGGTGGTGTAGATAGGTTTTCTTAACTCCTCCATGGTCTTTTACGACCATCTGGTGTGTTAGGTGAGCAATTTCAAGTTTCCCTCCAAAAGAGACAATTTAAAATTTGAATGTAAAAGGTGTTCTTGAAAGTTGTAATGTGTAAAAATGATGTTATTAAAGGTCATAAGAGGTCATTTTGAGACCTTAGGAGAGTTGAGGAAGGTAGAAGCATTCTTGTGTAAGAAACCATGAGTCAAACTCATTCATAACCTTAGTCAGTTAGGTAAACCTTGAGAAACCACCTTTGGTCAAGCATATGAAAAGAGAAATTCGAGTTGTGAAGTATTTATTCATGTAGGGGAAGGTTTGGAGAGAGGGAGTGAACATGAAAAGAGCTTGAGATGGCTTATGAGGTCTGCAAGTTGATTGCATGAAGGATATATCAGACTTCCTTAAATGAAATGCTCCATGTTGTGCATATTTCTTTATTGTCTTTGATTGATAAACAATATTATTTTGTTGATTGCATCTAATCTCACTGGTTTACATAGAAAAAATGATAATTTGAATATGTTAGTGTATTTCTAGGGAAACAAAGTTAGTATGCAAAAGGATTGGCTTAGTGACACATCTTACATAAGGGTTTGATAAGAATCTAACAATGTGTAGGGTTAAAGGTATGATTCCAATCTTCAAGATAGAATTAAACAAATATAATGTTGATAATCATGCATGAAGGTATTAGTGATGTTTGTGATTCTTCATAGAGTTGGAGAAAGAAGAAATTAAATTTAGTAATCAATGATAAGCTCTCAGGTAAGCTAGAAACCTAGGGTTTGATCTAAGTACAAAAGGGATATTTTGACCATTTAAAAGCATTGATACTTGATTTCAATGGTGTAAAATGTGTGAAGGAAGTACAGTGATGGTTTCTACTCAATATTGGCTCTTGGAAAGGATATTAAAAATGTCTAAAGTGCTAAATACAGTCACTTCATTTTTTACTATCATAGTACCCCATCAAGGGTTGCAAGCATTTCATCCTTGTCAGAAAAAGAATCATCCTCCTACCTTGAAGTTTATTGCTCTTGTAATGTATTGAGGATTTGAAGATGGTATTATGTGTGAAGAAAGTCTCATGCAAGAAAGGAGATAGGGAATTAGTCTCATACTCGACTTGACAAGGAGATAGGATGGAATACTACTTTTTGGTGAAAATGGTTGAATCTTACCACTATGCACTACTGAGAAATATGGGATAGCACAAGGATGACTAAGAGGAAATAATTTAGAGCATCAGAGCCCTATGTTTCTCTTAAATATTGTAGACTTTGTTTTGATACAAAGAGAGAGACTGTGTATGTAAGAATCAAGAGCACTAGCAATTGCATGTCGGGAACTAGAAGGATTAACATGTTCTCGAGGTGAAATTTGTGAAGAATATGGTAAAAGAAAAGCTGAGGTAAACTCTATAATCTTTCCCCAATTTCTTAAGGTTTTATTGAATAGGAAAAGGATGAGAATAACAATATTTTGAGTCAAAGTAGAGATAAACATCATGGTGTAAAAACTTGTAAGCCACTTGGGTAGGTGTAATCTAAACAAGAAAGATGGATAATGTGAATTCAGACTTGGAGGAATGATTTAGAGGTCTTGAAAAGCTTAAATTTTCATGTTAGACTCATTTCTTCCTTCTCTATAAATTCAAGACAAGGTATCTAGAAATTAAAGTCTATTTAGAATGTCAAGTTATTTTCTATAAGCTCTTACTTTTGTCTACCCAAACTAGGATTTCCCTAGTACACCATCCAAGATGGGGTTGAATATTTTAAAGTTTTAATCTAGGTTTTAGCGTTAATCATGGTATTTCTCAGCACATTAATTTGTTGGGGAGTTCCATTGATGGGTTTTCAAGATGAAGAGAAAGTTAATAATATTTAGATCATCATGGCATCCTTATTGTAATCTTGGAAAAATAAATATATGATTATCTTGTCCTACTTCAAGATCACAATGATTTAATCCATTTAATAGTAATTTGAAAATGTACGAGTTATGACCTCCTCTCCATTGGATGATATCTATTAAATTATATGGTTGGTACATAAGTGAATTTCATAAGTCTAAGATCAATAACCAAGTTTTAGTAAACCAAGGGACTTATAGTTAAACATATTCCTCAATGGATAAATGCTTCATTACTATAGGTCATACTCATTCAACGCTTTAGTAAAAGATTCGGTCATTACTCAAGCGTAGGTCTCAAGGTATGCAACTAGAGATTAGCTCAGCCTTGGGGATACCATTACTCCCACAAGATGTAGTTGCAGTTAAGCAAAAAAATGAGAGATTAACAATGGATTCTTGAGTAATATCACACATTCCAGCAGAGATAACCTTTATATATTTCATTGTCCTTGTCTATACAGTAATGTATATGGTTCAAGTTATAGCTAGGATCTTTTTCACACTTCCATTTTAAAAGGGCATACTTCACTGGTTGTTGTTAAGCTACAAGCCAGAACCTTCCAAGCTAATGTTCCTGCTTTTGATACAACCCAGGGTCGTGGCTCCAGGTTCAACATTATTCTGTAAGAGGACAAGTGTTTGTTCTCGAGATTGGCACTTTACTAGTAAAACATGCTTCAACCCCTATTCCACACCCCCAAAAGGTGAAACATACTCTATTTTCTGAGAGAAGAACCACTATTTCATTTGTTGAATGGGTCAATTAGGATATTTTTAACATTATTGTCAATTTGTAAATCTTTAGTAGGTTAACACAGTCCTATGAAAGGTTGATAGTATTTTGAAAGTAAATAAAAAAGGTTTTGTATTCATTTGACCACTGTCAGGCTCACTCAGAGCTTCAAACACTGCAACTAGGGTTTAGGAAAGGAAATTTTCTATTTTCTAAAAACTAACCAACAAAAACTCTTGAAATTTTGAAAAATTGACCTGCCAGTAAAATATTAGCACTTTTTACTCTTTAACGATGCCTATGCGATGGATCAATCCACATAATAATAATACAAAACAGAAATTTAATTTGACAAATACAGTAGATGATGCATGGTTTGAAACTTTGAAAGTAAATATTATAATATTAATTGCAAGAGGCATTGATTTAGTCTTCTACACAAAGCTCACGACAAGTTCCTGCGCACCTGTCTGGAAAATAGAGAAGATAATTTCCTGTGCTATCAGGTGCGCTACACGAAATTAGGAGAAGATAATACAGATCGCAAAAAATATTATACTACTCTCAGATGGCTCTCAGAAAATAAACTCTCCCTATGGTCGCAGAAATAAAAAAGGTTTCTTGCACATTAATGATACTCACATATGGCTCTCAGATCATTATTGTAGCACGCATGGGAGGCATGAATAAAAATCTTCTGCTCCAACACGTGTTCAACAGCTAGAAGATCAATGGAAAACCATTTTATGCGGGGAAGGGAGAGGAGGGGATAAAATGTTGACAGTTTTGATTCCCACATACTTCGCAAATTTCTTAAAAATTATTACATGAACACTAGGTGCCATGTTGGAGAACACAACACAGCTCGTCATGATGCTAGTACACGCGGTGATGATGCCCTACGGGTCCCACGCTGACGTGGGCAAAGAGATGACCTAAACGATTTGGTTTTTGAAGGGAGTTTGTTCTCCGTTTGGTCTGTGCATCAGGGGTGGGGCCGTAAAGAGCCATGTCAGTTTTTGTGTGCTCTTTACGGGCAGCCAATTAGAAGTACTACTATGCACAATTTTTTGAAGTATACAAATGATTTATCTACAATTATTATTCATTCCATTATAAATTATTATAGTAATTCATATGTTATGCGAGTTGGTTTGAATAGCGACGACATATCTACTATGGTAATTCATATATTTGTAGAAATTATTATAGTGTTTTATTTTTGCTCTGTTTTGAAATAGGTTGGATATTCTTTAGGAAATTTATCAGTACATATCGTCGACAAGATACTATTGTTTTTGCTTTGGCCAATTAGTTGGAAAGCGGTGGGGCGGTGTAACTTTATTCTTTGGTGGATTAAATTGACATGTCATTATTTCAACAAGGTAAGATTGCATGTTCCATGAGACTATAATATTGTTGCCAAAAAAAAAAAAAAATCTTTTTCTATTCTTTGGTCCTTTCTTTTCTCTTCATTACGAGCAACATATTTTATTGCATGTTTATTTGTTTTGGTTGACTCATGTTAGTCTTTCATGTCAACACTTGGCCATGCATTCATTTCTCAATTTTTTTTTCTACGATTGATGGCCCTTCATCTATTCTTGCGAGAAGATTAGTTGGTTCATATGGGTCAATTCCAAATCTAGATACAATGTATCTATATTTGAAATAATCGATTTCTTGATCTCAATCGACATTAGCTCTAATCTTTGTTACTCATTATCATTAGAACCATGTATTTTTGAGATCCCATCTCATTGAATGTATTTACTTTCTTTTGGGTGATTGAAAGAACATAATTCTAGGTTCTCCTGTGCTTTATATGGCGGTTTATGCAGTCTTTACTCCCATCACGAGTTTCACTATTAGAGTTGGAAAGCTTCTCCAACTTTGACTTTGTAATGCCCTAAAAATTACACCCCAAAATCATATAATTTTTTTACGACATTAGGGTGTGTGTGAGGATAATTTCTCAATTGCATACATTTCATCCTTGTGCATGATCCATGTTAATATTTTCGTATCGTTCCAATTTATCGGATGCCTCCGAAGAGACTAAAATTAGGTTATATCTAGTGCATTATAGCGTATACGATGTAAACGTTAAAATGGTATTCTATTACATATACTTATTATGAAATTGTATATGATATAATCTTATGATATTTTAAGTATTATCTTGTGAACATTACAACCTTATCATTCATTATAATTTTTATAGCATTGTAACCTATTGTAACCATATTATATTACTTTTAATAGTAAAAGTGCATATAATATAATTTATGATGTTATGAACATTATAACATGACCATTAAAGTGTTTCATTATCATATAACTTATTAATGGTTACACTATAATAACAATACTCACTTGAGTATAATCTCATCACGACAATTCATCGGGTCTAACGTAGGGTCATATGATATGTTAGGGATTTAATAGTTATTGGTGTACGTGATTTATATCATACTTATTATAATGAGGTTACATTGAATATTATGTTAGGACTATAATATATATGTATAATTGTTTAAATGTGACCCTTATAGACATTGCAAAATTAACTAAATCTATGTCAAGGTGGCATCATAACAAATTTGGTATTATTATAAGATGTATAACGAAAAAAGTACGTATATTACTATATCATATCTTCATTTTTGTAATGCCTTGTTCTACGTTGCACTTGTTCATCTTGTGGCGATCGAGTGCTAAGCATGGAGCGTCATTGTGCCTTCATCGATCATTGGTGGTTTCGCCTTAGTCACGGGAATACTCAATCATCTCCCCTTCATCGTGTTTATCGGGTGTCGTGTTGTAGGACGAACCCCAACCCGCGCTGAAGAAGGGGTTGCCCGTCTTGGTGCCATGGTAGTCTTTACTCCGTGTTCATTCTTGAGTGTAACCTCTAATTGTTCCCCAGCCCCTCCCTTCGTGTCGTTGCTAACACTTCTGTCTTTGGCCCCCATGGCGACAATTACTCTTTCCTATTTAATGGAAATTTGCGTGTTGAAGCTTTGGTCTATTATTTATTTATATATATATATATATATATATATATATATATATATATATATATATATATATATATATATATATATATAATATATATATATATATATATATACATGTATAGATATAAAAATAAGATGAAATGAAATAAAATATAAGTAAATAAATAAAAATAAAAATAAATAAACAAATAAAAGAATGTTGTGGTTGCGTGGAAAGAAGGAGGGGTAGGTGTGAGGCGCAGGTTGGAGGAGACTGAATTAAAATAAAAACTTTAGGTCCTTGTGCCTAGGGCTCTGCCGTCCCTCACCCCCCCCTTCGTCAGCTAGGCTTGGTGCGTGGCCATCTCCCACTGGCCTTACCTCTGCCAGCCGCCCCACCTTCATTTAATTCTGATTTGCAAATCTCTTGCGTCCCTTACTGCCTGTATTATCCTTCCTTGACCGCGTGAGTTTCTCCTGGTTGTTGGACTGCGTGCGGAGGTGTGTGAGAGACGTTTTCTTCCTGTTGCGAGGGTGGGTGTGGGTTCTCAAAATCGTGCTGTACAGGCAGTATCAGTGGAGCGTAGAACTGAAATTCTCCTAGGAGAGTGCCGTGAGGAAGTAACTGGCTATATGCAGCAGCTACAGGGGGTAGAAGTAAACTTATCTCGAGAAAATTAGTGGCCTCAGAGAGAGAGTTAAGTGCGGCAGTGCCGCTGTAGGGTGATCCCAAGGAGCCGTTGGTGTTGATCCCGATGTTTGGTTGCACGCGACCACGGATCGTGATCAGTTGTTGCAAAATCTTGTAGCTGTAGTAGAAGAACAAGATAAAGTTTTAGTTGAGTTGTCTTGCCTTTTCATTTTGGAAAGTCACTTCTGCCAAAGCATGCGCTTGGGTGGTTTCAGTCACACGAGGAACCGAAAAGGGAGGAAAGGAAGTGGTGTTAGTGTATGTGGCGGCGGGACCTGAGGACGGCCATGGAAGGACTTTGGGTTCTATCCCAAACAATGATAGTATTCCCTTTGAAGTCGATGGCCCTGACTTCGACGTTTTGGAAATGGAATTGGATCTTTGCAAAACCCTTCTGAAAATATGGCGCAAAGTGGTAGATAGCGGCGCGCGATTACATTGATGACTCGAAAGTGGTTTTAGCCATCCAGGAGGTTTTTGCATTGCGGCGATCTCGGGTGGAAGATTTTTTTAGACGTGGGGTGCCCCGTGTCCCCTGTTAGGGCCACGTCCTTGCTACAGATGCACTGGTTTCCACTTGTCTGCTCCAAGTTGGTGTTGATGGTTTGGGGGGACACGGATCTGGGGTGAAATTACCAGGTGTGGACAGATACAAGATCTTCCTTGATGCTGCTAAAAACTCTACTGGCCCACATTTTGAGCCTATGACATATGCTAAGACATCTCCTATAGTAAGTTTCAGGGTGGAAGTCTTGAAATATGAGGTTTTTTCAAAGAAAATTGCCTTATTTGCCGATTTAACAAGATATGCCCAGGTTTACCTGCACTCCACGAATGGATCTCTTTGTCTTGGAAGCCGCTAATGGAAGGGGCCGTGATGAGAAGCACCACCAAGGGCGCACATCTGCTACACTTGTTGTACGATGTAACCCATGGAAGAGAACCTCATAGAGGCCGATCTGTTTCATATCAGAATATTCATGAAACACAATTTGCCTTGTTATTATATGAGCTTTTTCAATGAGTCACCAGGTTGGCAGGCATAAAGTTTCCTGTTGGAATTATCACACCTTACAAGCTACAGCTGAAATGTTTGCACCGAGAGTTTGATGCTGTCCTCAAACCTGATGGAGGAAAAGGTTATTTATCATTACGGTAGATGCCTTTCAGAGCCAGGAGCGTGATGTAATCTTTATGTCTTGTGTCCGAGCTTCAAATCATGGGGTTGGCTTTGTAGCTATTTTCACCGCGTGAATGTGGCACTAGCTCGAGCTCATGAGAGCATTTTGGGTTAAGGAAAGCGGAATTGAAACAATCGTATGCATATTGAGATGACGCATTTTAAACCGGGCATGTTAAACCTGCCTTGCAATCTTCTCGCTACCCTTTTATTATGTCATGAATTGAATGTCCTTCTATTTTTTCTTATCTGTTTTGGCATTTAGAATGGGCTTACCGCTTTTTTCCTTGCTCCTCAATTAATTGCTCTCACGGCTTGAAAATGGTATTTTGTAGCATAAAATTATTTCACAATGGACAAAATGAATGAACTAGGTAAACAGTAAAACTTAACCTTTGTTTATGTTATTAGTTACTGCAATTGTCTGATCAATAATGGTAATTTATGAAAAGCTATCTCAAACCGATTACAATTCTAATTCTGTTTTAAAATTTTTTTGGCTAGGTTGCTTTATGACCTTTGCTGATAATGCTTTTATTCTAAATGGATGTAATAGTGAAAGGCAAGAAATTAAAATTGTAGAGTTTTCTCTTTCTTGGTAAAGTGTATGATGTTATAGACATTACTATGTAAATTATCTTCCTTGTGAATCGAACTCTGTAGTAGCAGATGTTTTCTTGGAGCGACTATGAGGATAGGTCGAGTAGAGTGTCGTGAGATAGATGGGTATACCCAAGCTATTCATATGTTGTTTTAGAGACGGAAGAGAAGGCATAGTTCGTAGGAAGAGTATTTTGCTTTGTTTTTCCCCTTATTGTTTGTTAACCTTGTGATTGGTGACTCGAGTGGGTCATGGTAGAGGATCTTGTGTCGATTCACTTATATTTTCAACAGACTATCCCTTGCTTGTTTAAATTCAAGTATCGAATGAAATGGATTTCTATTAAATCCATTTTGTAGCTTATGAAAACCTTGATAATTCGGGTAGGGACTTTACGAGTAAGGGTTGGACTGAGGCATGTGTGAAAATAGAATGGTTATCTTCTTCGAATTGGGTTAGACTTGTATGAAAATGAAAAAGGTATGAATCGACTCAGTTACATATTTTAGTGAGCTAAGTCCTTAACTCTTACAATGATCATACGAGGGGTGGATTACGGGTTTATTGCTGATTATGTGATGTAAGATAATAACAACCTTTGGTGAAAAGACTTCTTCTTGATCCTTGCCTGTGTAATCCAACTATAGTTGTTGTATGTAATTTTAGTTGGATAGAATCTAATTTATTTAACTTCTTGATGAAAAATAATTAGGTTCGGTGAGAATTGCTTGGTATATTGAACCTTCAGATTTAGTTATAGTGTTGTGAGTATTATATGTATGTTGGTTTATTCAGCCGAGTGAAGTTAACTTTAATCTTTGACTGATTTGTGTTTATATATGGTTGGGGCCTATATTCTTCTTAAAACATGGATGTGTGTTAATGCAGTCTTGTTAACAAGCAATTTTGAATATGTTAAGTCATTTGACTGATCTTTATCTTTTGGTTAATAATAATAGAATGATGTTTGGGTGTTAGATTTCAATCACGTAATCCATAGGATTATATGACTGAAATCTCAACACTCTCAACCTTGTTGTCTTCACCAATCAGGTCTCACCTTGTTTGTCTTGGAATATCTCTCTCACTTGAATATTGGGATTCCTCCTTGTTGGCTGGTTTAAATCTCGTCATCTTGTGAAACATATTGATTAGTGGTTTGTGATTGATCCTTTCTTGAGTTTAGAATTTTACTTTCATGATATTATAAAATGTTAGCTTACTGTTGCAATGGGTAGTCTTAACATGCTCAGTTCTAGCGAACTGACTCTAGTTAATATTTGTGCAGATGGATTATGCGAGTAGACTAGAGGAAAAGAGTGTTAAAGGTTCATCTGTACAATTTATGAAGTTCCTTGTAAAAATGTCCAATGTGTTGTAAATTGTGTAACATTGCTTGTAAAGAGAGTTGATATGACCTCTTGCCTTGTATTGTTCGGTAATGGTGAAATAAAGTGTCTTGTTCTTGTGTAGTCAAACTTGAAATTACCTTTGTGAGAAATAATATTCAATCTTGACCTTGTTATGAGTATTCTTTTGGTGATATCATTTACTGAGTCATGAAAATTTGGTGTAGCATGGCTTGGCTTATTTTGTTACCTTCTTGTTCTTGACCCAAGTGAAATCAATCTCTTGACTCCTTTGGTTCATGTGCCATGTTGAATGGAAATGTTATCACCGTGGTTTGTGTTCTTGTTAAATAACGATAATTTCTTCTTTCAGGTCATAATGCTTATTGGTTTAGTAACCCTCCATGGTACTAGTATCAATGTTATTCTAGGCATATTTAGTGGGTTGAAACCCCCTTTCTCTAAAGATAATCAAAGATAAAAGAAGAGGAAAACATAGATGAATAAATAAAGAAGATAATAATGAAGTTGTATTTGGTTGATAAAATTAAGAGTCTTTAATTGGAAGAAAGTGTTTATCTAACGATGTAAAAATAAAAATAAAAAAAAATAATCTGCCATTCTTAACCTTAAGCTATGGATTAAACATTTCCTCTTGTTGGGAAACGTTAATCAATTTTAAAAGTAATATCCTTTGTTGGCTTTTGGGGATATCGGTAGATCTTATCTAGTACATGAGTTTGAATAAAAACACATTAAGTATAAGGCTTCCATGTTGGGAACCCTGTGTATCCCTCGATGAACTTAATCAAGATGATTTCTAAATGAAGCTTTACCAAAATTCAATTGAACTCTTAAGACTCATTAAAAGACCGGTTAATAACTAAATAGATCATAATAAAATAAATTTATCTTCTCTCTTTAACCATTACCATGGTACCTTGTAGTCCTTGTCTAAGCTATGATAAAATTTTAATTCTTGATCAAAGATGATTAGGGTTACGAACCTTAACGATACTCCTCTTCTTTTGATCTTACGCTTGCCTCCTTATAATGTGGGTATGAAACGAGTTTCGAGTAGTGGGGGTTTAGATAGATAGCCTTGTGGAATTGTATACCACCTGGTTTTGTAAACAAATTAATCAAGGAATTTTCATATTATAGGGATCCTAGGATAGTCCTCAAGTTATATAAAAGAAAAGAAACTTAATCCTATAAGAAGAATGGTATGAAACAAATCTTGAACCTTCCAGAACGTAAGCTAAGAATTGTAAGATGGCTCTAGTAAATCAGTAATCTTAAGAAGATTTTCACAGTGGGATGTCTTCAGCTATAACTATGTAATGTGGTTGGTCTTTTGCCATGTCCTTTCGCAAGTGAATAGTAAATTGTCCTTGAAAGGTGTGAACGTTTCCGTGCTGCCTTTAGGGCCATCCTTGTATTAAGTTGTTCACAGTGTTAGTTGTATCCTTGGTGACGACATGTTGCGTCATGTTATGTGTCAAGCAAGTCAAAAAAAAAAAAAAAAGTTATCCTGTATTTCACTGTGTTGTTCGTGTTGTGATTATTTGGGTCGTTACACTTGATATTTGGAGTCGTTCTAATTTTCACACTAACACTTTCGTGAATATAGCAATAACATTGATGTTTGATATGTCTATAATATAAATATATGAATAGCTGCAAAAATTATTGTAATAATCCCCACATTGTCATTTATATAAAATTTACACAATATATAATAGACATCAAGACCCATATAACACTCATACCATATGTTTAGGGACATCTTACTGTATATAACATATAGTTTAATACTTACTATAATACATAGAATATATCATTTTTAATCAACGTGATATTGATATATAATATACCTTATACACAATATATTAATATTAAATGTGACACTAGTAATATAAATAATATATTATTACAAATATTATAAGGTTAAAATAATTAAAACTTTGTAAAACTTATTTCACAATCATAATATTGTAACTAAAATTCATATTATAACTATTACCGTAATATTTTATATTAATATAACATTACCATTATTATAACATTAAACAATGATAAATTAGTTCTTTATAATCGGAATATTATATATTAAAAATGTTCTATATAATAACTGATCATTATATGATTGTATCATAAATTATGAATTTCCTAACCTAGTCGCTTGTATAATATTAAAACAAAATGCCTACCTAAATTCACATTCACATTTAATCTAAATATTCCTTGGAGTGATAAGGTATCATTTTAGCTGTTTTCTTCTTCAAGAATTGTACAGAAAAATAAATGTGGAGCAGACCCAGAGTAATCAAACCCACCGACCATCGTAAAGCTCTTCAAACCCAAGGAAAACGTGAGGCAACCTACCATACGGTCGTTCAGACCAATCAATTTCCTTGGATGAGAATAAAGGAATGTTAATTCAAACCCAGAGACGTTAACTCTGCTAAGCCATTGAAGTTGACTGCAAATTTAGCATTGAATGGATAGTTGCAGCAGATATAGAGGCTGAGCTCTGCTAAAAAGCCGTCCTAAAAGAGTTCCATTTGGATTAAATCAGCCAGCATACAGAGATAAATCTGTGCCCTAATATATCCTCATTTACGAAATACAATTGATTGATTTGGGTCTGCGTCTTAATCTTAAGCGGATTCGAATGTCTGTAAGCGGGAAAACTACCTGGAGCTATTTTTTTTTGTATGCAGGAAAAAGAGATAAAGATTGAGGATTAGGAGGCGCTCAATTTTAGCACAATTTCCTTGCTGTAATGATATTTATTCTTCTTCTGAGCACCCATGCTATGAGCACTGTAGCCTACCACTTCGTTTTTATTTCTCTTTTGTTTTTTTTTTGTTTCAGGTGGTTGTATTGATTAAAACATTGAAAGTTCCTTTGTTGCTATCCCACTTTATGTCTCTTCAAGATTTGCCTCTTTCATTCATCCTCGCGTGAAACCCTCTCTAACCATATCAGCCAAAAATATATTCTTCTTTTTATTAGTTATTTTTATAAATGAATTTCTAACTTATAATAATTTTCCTCTATTTTTATTTTTATTTTTATTTTTTATTTTATTTTATTTTATTATATATGTGTGTGTGTGTGTGTGTGTGTTGATTTTCATATATATAGATGTATATAAACATGAAGTATATACATCTATTTATATATATTACTTAAATGCAATATAATAAATATATATTAGTATATAATGCTTCAAAGTACAATGAGTATATTTTCATTGCAAAGGATTTAAATTCATCAACTAAAACAATTATATTTTGTATGATAATAAGTTGTCTACAATTATATATATATATATATATTAGATAGGGTGAAAAACAAGTAAAGAGGCTCTTAGAAGCCATACTGATGAAATATGCATCGTGACAACACTCGGTAAGGAAAAGAAAGAGAAACCCGAGTCTCAGTAGAAGGATTAAAGCAACTTAACCCACAAAAATAGGTCTAAATAACAACAGGCGGACACGGTCTACACATAATCAAGAGAACACCATTTATTTCTTTGGATTGTATAATGTGCCATCCATCATCAAAATTAGCCAAAACCCCAAATGTCTCCTTGAGATAGTTTACCATCGTAATTAACGCCGTCTCAAAAGTCGGGAACTTTGACCGGTCAGATTGATTTGGGGCTAAGGTGTCTTCGAAAAAAGCTTGAGATCCTCTTTGTTAAACTCTAGAACCACCTCAAGATTACCTAAAGGGTTAACCGCCATCGGCTTGGGTGTGCTTTGAGTTTTGAATCAAAAAACCGTGTTACTCTACTATTTTAAGTCTATATTTTTCTCTTCATAGTTCTTCCATCTTTGACCTCAAACAATTCCTCCATTTCAAGCATTTACACCACCAAAACAGGGGAAGATACAAAGGGTTTTTCATTAGTACCTCCAATTCATACCCAGAAGAAAAATCGACCTCATCTTCGATAGCGCATGAATCCTCACTTTGCTCTCACTATCTTCCCTAACGCCCTCATTTTCCACCTCTTTGCCTTCCATGTCGATTCGCAAGGCCCTCATTGTACACCACAATATTGTCTTCTAAACAGTTTAAGTTAACAACATGACAAAAGTGAGGATTTGTTGACATTTTCGCACTCATGCAAAAATGGTCAACTCGAAACTTTGTTTAATACGATGAAAGGCATTGAGGAAGTGAACCTAACTAGGGGGATGAATTAAAGTTTTATTGTGTTTTTCAGATTCTGACAATTTCCTTAATGAAGATGAGAATTATAGTTTAGGTGAAATGTTAAATTCGGGAACAACAAATAGAGTTACAGTTTACATGAAAGAGAGTTCATTATTAAGTTACAAGTACCTCAAAACTCATTATTTATGCATGTTTAAATACATTTAATTATGTGATTGAGTTGTTTATTTCATTATACAATCAATATCCATCATAAAAGAAGTTGAATGTAAATAAGTATACAACTTAAGCTATGTCTGAGAAATTAATGTTATTTATTCACGAAGAAATTCAATGTTTCCCACACAAGCCGTGGGATGTAACTCATAACTACTGAACAAAGAAGTACATGTTCCTAAAGTTAAAAGTAAAAGAGTATAGAAGAAACCTATCATCGCCTTGGGTTTTCTTCAAATCTTCAGATCTAGTTCCATGTTTCATCCTACTCTTCCAACACCTATAGGTCACATAAAACTGAACAAAAGTGCGTCAATTAAGCGCTCACAATTTTATTTTTACTCATGTATCTTGTCAAACTACATGCAAATGGATTTCTTTCTATCAAAAGCGTAAGGTACATCGGAGAAAGATACAAAAATTAAGAAAATTGTATTCTATAAAGTGGACATATGATTCCGTAATCATTACAAGAAAGAAAAAGAAAAGACTATGGAACATAAGAGAGTCCAAAATGCCTAATTATTTTCTAACTATTTTCTTAAGTGTGTAGGTATATGTCAGTAATGCAAAAGATGAATACATGCTCGGAAAAAATATGTACTATCCAAAGTATAGATCGTGACTCAATGATTTCAAGATAATGAAATGGATATCTACTGTAGCTTCAAGATTATGAACCATCAATGAAGATTAAATGAAGCATATTTAAACATTAAAAGAGTTCATTACAACATTAAATGAAGCATTTACAAGGTTTTCCATAACATGAATCAAGACCGAGAAATAAAGAATCGTCAAGATAAGACATAATTTTATCTTGAAAAATACGAGATATAATCAAGGCATACACTTTAGGGATCAAGAGTAAAGACTCAGCTAAAGAGATTTTCTCATACATTCACAATGGAAAATAAGCATCTTACTTTTTAAATGGATGAAAATTCAAAAAGTTTCAAGAGTTAAGCATGGTAAAATAAAATAATCCTTCATATCTCAATAATCATTTCTTGCATGAAAGGATATGTTTCAACATCATGATAAAATTACAACAATAATCTATGTGATTACAGAAAATCATATCCATACTCCAATAACAATGGATAATTGAGGATCTTTATTCAAGGTTTAGATTGCAGCATTCAAACAAAGAAATACAAGTATCAAATATCAAAGCATAACATTGCATCATGATCACAAAACATGTTTACAAATTTCAAAACTT
>CM031242.1:990928474-990997016 GCA_018340775.1 Taxus wallichiana var. yunnanensis
GGGATGGTCGGTTATCTGAATGTAGTTCCCAAGATGTAATAAATAGACTACCAAAGTTCCAAGAAAATAATGCTATAACGAGTGATAAACATCTAAACCTCTTTATCAACATGATGGAAGACTTTGAGATTTAATTTGAAGATGTATATATCAAATTATTTATCCATACTTTGGAGGAAGATGCAAGGATTGGTATAAATATTTTCCGAGATAACTCCATTGATTCTTAGAACAAGATGAATAATGCATTTAGATTGCAGTATGGTGATAGAATGGATCCTAGGTTTCTTTTCATAATATGAGAATATTAAAAAGAATATTAATGAGTCGAAAGCATGAATTTAACACTAGATTGAATAAGACATTGATGAGATTACCTATTAACTTGAGGCTATGTGATGAATCATGTTTCATCAAATATTTATATGCATTTGATAAAAAGGTTGCTTACTACATGAGGGACAAAAACCCTACCAATCTGAGGAAGTCCTTCACCATGGCTCTGTATATTTAGAACAACATCAAGGCAATTCGAAAACCTCCTAAGAGGGAGGGTGTGCAGCTAGTTAATGCGGAAATGCCTCAAACAAGTGAGGTTGCTGATTTGGAGGATGTTGTGAGAGCTTTGGCAGGGGCTATCAAAGAAATCTCATACAAATTAGCCGAGGTAGAAAAGGGAATTGGGAAGATTTCACAAGTTCAAAGACAAGCAATAAGGCTAATATGGGTTTACAAATCATCATAGAAATGATCGAGATCTGATGACAAAGGCAAGTGACCTATTGGATTTGGAAATAAACAGTCCCATACTAGGAAAACCAAAATGGTTCCCGATCCTTTGGTATCCGAGTTGCTTTCGTTGAGGAAAAAAATGTCATTAACTGGTGTGATAGATGTTTCATGCCCCATGTTTAATGTGAAGTAGATCAACAAATAAAATAGGAAGCTGATGATGACAATGATGATGTTGTTTTCATTATGGGTTGCTCCATGAGCTCACAACAAGGAGAAACTTCAATTGAAGTGATAAGTGATCGAACTACTTGCAAGTTTTGGGATTGCATCTGTTGGGTACCATTTCTTCCTCCCTCTAATACTTTAGAAATAGATATTTTACAAGCTTTTTAGATACCTAATAATGACTTTGAATACTTAATATCTTTAATGATAAAGAAGTATGTTGGAGGAATCCCATCTGAGGAGGATAGACAATTGTTGATGAATGTTGTTGCTGCCCAAGAGGAGTATAACACAAGAAGTAAGGTGGTCAAAGTGACAGGGCCTCGGGACAAGCCAAAAAATCCATTACTTTCAAAT
Organism: Taxus wallichiana var. yunnanensis; assembly: GCA_018340775.1. Lineage (NCBI taxonomy): Eukaryota > Viridiplantae > Streptophyta > Pinopsida > Cupressales > Taxaceae > Taxus > Taxus wallichiana. Next base: position 990,929,792 of record CM031242.1, read on the forward strand.
ATTCCTAAAGAGGCTTGTAAGAAATATGCATCTTCCAAAGGCCTTGTTGTCCCAAACAAAATTCATATTCCTCCTCATGCCCAAGCTGTCAAAAATCATGTGCCATTTAATGAGTGTGTCAATCTCCCTTCTAATGTTACCTTACCAAATTATGTCCCTTATGATATTGCCCAAGTCTTGAGTCAGATCAAGATTTCAGTTCTAATTGTTGAGTTGCTTAGAATTCCTGAGCACAAGAAAAGGGCCTTTGAGTATTTGGGGTTGAAAGAGGAAAAGACTGCCCTAGGTAGAAATGTAAACATTATGGAGACTCCTCCAATCATTGAAGAGTTAGAAACACCACTAGCATTGGAGGAACTAGGTGAACCACCTAAGGTTTATTTGGGGATGTCCTTGGTTGATTCTCAACTAAATGTAGACTCATTCTTCACTACTTTGATCATTAAGGACAGATTGTTACACAACTGTATGTTTGATTGGGGGCATCATGCAATGTTATGCCTCTGGAAGTCATGAATGATATGGATATCAAAGGAATAGTAGCATATGGGAAGTGCACTTTAATGGACTCCAGAGAATTACCAGTGGTAGGATGTGTTAATGGTATGGTGGTGTAACTTGCAGCTTACTTGGCAAGAACCTAAAACTCGATGTTTTTATTGTTGATTTCCTAACCAAGTGGGGTATGTTGTTGTCTATAAAATGGGTTGCAAGTGTTGGTGGGAGTGTTCAAATGGATATATCCTATGCCACCATCCTGATTGAGGGCAACCTTGTTAGGTTGTATGGAGAAAAGAAGATGTTGCACCTCATTGAAGATCCCAACAATGCATCTTATGAAGTGTTGTACACAAGTGTTGATGTTGATAACTTTGTAGGATTTGTTAATGGGAAAGAGCACAAAATTGAAGAGTGCAAGTGTCTTGAGTAGGCAGGCTCTCCTTGGACTTTATTGTTTGATGGAGCTTGCTCCAGGTTTGGAAATGGTGCTAGTGTTGTTCTGATTTCTCCATGCCAGGAAGAGTTTGTTTTTTCCTTCAAACTTAACTTTGAGTGCACTAACAACATTTCTAAATATGAAGCACTATTGTTAGGTTTGATAATTTCTTAGAAATATGGTGTTAAGGACATTAGTGTCAAAGGAGATTCAGAACTAATTGTCAAGCAAGTCAGAAAGCTCTATGCTACTAAGAATCAGTGAATGAAACAATACAAGCATGTAGTTTGGGATCTCATTGAGATGTTTGATTCATTCAATATTGTGCATCATGATAGGAAGTTTAATGATTTGGAAAAAAACTTGCAGTATTAGGATCTCGGTTTGATAATTGTGCAATGTCCCCATATTGTGAATATGATGTTGAAGGGGTAACAAGACCATTTGTCCCTAACAACATTAAGCATTGGAAAGTTTTTGATGATGATGCTTGGTCGGAAGGTTTTTGCAAAACAAAGGGTAGTTTTTTTATCGGTGTATTAATTGGGAGCCAATGGTGTGTTCGAGAGGGGAAAGAAACCTTGTTTGGAAAAGGCATCATCCAACTAAAAACTAATACCATTCCTAGAGGGTTGGTTTCTCTTGAATCCAAATTTGATAATGTTGATTGCATTATTAACATATATGCATAGAATCCTCAATGGATTTTGAGGAGCATGACCTTGGCACAAAGGAAAAACCAAGGAAGATGTGGTTGGGAAGCAATCTCAGCAAGGAGGAAAAATAGTCCTATATTTAATTGTTGAAGAAGTATCAAGATTGCATGGTTTGGAATTATTCTGAACTAAAGGCATACAGAGAGGATTTGTTTCAACATGAGATTCCCTTGGAATCTAATGCAAAACCATTCAGTAGAAACAGAGGCCAATCAATCCACTCCTATCTCTTAAAATGCAAGAAGAACTGAAGAAACTGAGGGATGGAGGGATTATTCATCCCATAAGGTATTCTTCTTGGGTTGCAAACCTAGTACTAGTTAGAAAGAAGAATGGTGATATCAGGTTGTGTGTGGATTTCAGAAATTTGAACAGAGCATCAATGAAGGATAATTATCCTTTACCAAACATGGAAAACATGCTGCAATTAGTGACTAGTTCTGAGTTGCTTTCTACCTTGGATGGCTTCTCTGGTTATAACCAAGTTGTTGTAAAGGAATCAGAAAGAATTAAGACAACCTTTACTACTCCTTGGGGAACTTATGTTTATGTTAGAATGCCCTTTGGTTTGATGAATGCTAGAGCAACCTTTCAAAGAGAAATGGATGTTGCTTTTTCTGGTTACATTAATTATTTTATTGTTGTTTACCAATATGATGTAACTTTGTTTTCCAGAAAAAGAGGTGATCACTTGCAACACTTGGAAAAAATTGTTGATAAGATGTAGAGAACATGGCATTTCACTACATCTAAAGAAGTGCCATTTTGGAGTGCAGATGGCAAAGTTTCTTGGTCACATTGTGTCACAAGAGGGGGTAATGATAGATCCAAAATGGGTAGAGGCCATCAACAAGGTTCCAATTCCAAGAACTAAGAAAGGAATTTAGTCCTTATTTGGGCAGATAAACTTTATCAAAGATTCATATCAAACTTTGTTGATTTGACCATTCCAATTACTTGCATGTTAAAGAAGGACCAGGTCATCAAATGGGAGGAGGATGCCATTCAAGCTTTCAATGGAATCAAAGATTCATTAAAATATGCCTCTATTTTAGCAAATTGAAATTATAAGAAGCCTTTCCAAATATTTTATTTTTCTTCATAGAACACGATTGCATCATCTGTTGCGAAGGATGATGAAGGGGCCGAGAGGCCAAATGCATTTTTCATGGCATTGTAGGGAGATGAGATAAAATATACTATTATGGATAAACAAGAATTTACCTTAGTAAAAGCAACAAAGGTTTTTAGGCCTTACATTTGAGCTCTAAAATTGTTCCTTATGTTCCCCACACTATGGTGAAAGACATCATATCGAGATGGAAGTCTCAAGAAAAAGATGTAGATGGGTGAAAAAGTTGCAAGAATATGACATGGATATCCAAACCAAGACGTTGGTGAGAGGTTTGGGCTTGGCTAAGCTTATGGCTAACAACAACTTGAAGACTATTGAGGTGAATGAGGTAGAAGAAGGAAGAGAAGTTTTCCTTGAAAAGTTGATGAGTTTTGAGTGGTACGAAGATATAATTTTTATCTCGGACATCTATACTAAGCTGGAGTATTTGAGTAAGAAATAGAAAATAGCTCTTAAGTTGGCTTCCCAAAAAAATGTCATTACTTATTATGGGTTAGCTGGAAAACCCTAAGGGAGTTCTCTTAAGATGTATTGTTGAAGATGAAGCCCCAAAGATAATTGCTTGTCACCATGAAGGAATTTATGGGGGCATTTTGCTTTGGAAGAGTCATAGCACACAAGATCCTGAGGGCTGGTTATTGGTGGCCAAGTCTCTTCAAGGATATAAATATTTTGGTTAGAAGATGTGAGAGTTGTTAGCATTTTTATGGAAGATTGAAAGCTTCAGGATCCCTACCTTTGTAACTTGTATCAATTAAATTTCCATTCAAGCAATGGGGAGTGGATTTCATTGGTGAGATTTCAGACCCTTCAAGTTCTAACCATAAGTGGATTCTTGTAGCCCTTGATTACTTCATTAATTGGGTGGATGCAATCCCCACCAAAAGAGAAACACACCAAATTGTCATGGACTTCATGTTGAATCATATCATCTGCGGGTTTGGAGTGTCGGTTGAAATTTATGCTTGACAATGCCATGAGCTTTAGAGCTAAACCTTTGGTGGCAATGTGTAAGGAGTATGGGATCAATTTGACATATGCTTCTAACTACAATCCCCAAGGAAATGGACAAGCTGAGTCTAGTAATAAAAACTTGTTGAAGATTATCAAAAGGACCTTGGAGCTGAACAAGAGAAAATGGGGTGAGCAGTTGAAGTTTGTTGTTTGGGCTGATTGAATTACTATTAAAAGAGCCACTGGAAAGAGTCCATTTGAGTTGGTGTATGGGACTTAGGCTTTGTTGCCCCTACATATGCAATTATCCTCATATCACTTCCTTCAAAAAAACTGGAAGATCGAGAAGTTAGTCCATGTGATGCTCGCATTAAATAGATTGTTGAGCTTGATGAAGAAAGGAGGGCATCTCAACAAAGGCATGTAAAGTTCAAAGAAAAATTGAAGAGGTTATTTGACAAGAAGGTCACTCCTAGAGCTTTCAACATTGGAGATCTTATGCTGTTATGGGATAGCAGGCATGAAGAAAAGGGTAAGCATCGTAAATTTGATGCACTATGGATGGGCCCTTACTCCACTTGACATTTGGATTGGTGAACATACCTTCTTCTTAAAACACTTGGATGGGGAATTGCTCAATTTCTTGTGAATAGTAGGCACTTGAAACATTACTTGGATTGATTCTCGAGAATCAAGGTGAGCATCATTTGTACATGTATATAGCTATTGGTTGCTTTACGTCTTTTGTTTTTTTCTTGTTCTAGTCCTTGGTGACCTAGTTTTGTTGGTTCCTCGGCTCATTTTTGGAGATGGTTCCGATTTTCTACTCTGCTAAGATTACTCCTTTTCCCAATGTATTTTTTGGCACATGGTTTGTTATACAATTCTTGTGACACTCGCATGGAGTGCACATCCATGATTCAGAGCCGATGTCGGTGCTTGAATTAGTCTCACCCCATTTGTCATTAAAATCCCTTAGTTTGTGGCCTCTTTCACATTTATGTCTCCCTTTGTTAGTGCTTGAAATCTTTGTCCTCCATTTGGTTGCCATGATTAATTCCTCCTTGGTCGAATTTTACTAAAAAAGCCATAATTTTTTATTTGTTCCTCTATCCATTTGAAGGTGTCTCATTAGGTGTAAAACTTGTGTTGTTCCTCCCCTTTCATTTTCCGTAGTCGTGTGTTGTTGTCACTACCATTTTTGTCCTGTGTACTTGAATAAATGTGAATGGATATATCTTGAAGGTCATGTGTGAAACCTTACAACATTTCAAAATTCTTTGTCCTTGAAGAAAATTTCATCTTCGGGATCAAACAGTGGTTTCCCTACATTTTTAAGGCTTAAAAGGTGTGTTTCTCTCATTAATTTTAAATCTCACATCATCGGTAGCAATGTGGACCTTTTTGGTTGGATGCGGCTCGGTGGAGTGCTCTAAAACTTTGTGGATCATTTCAACCCGAAACATGTCCACGTGAAGGAACGACACTAGTTTGAAGGCTTACCTTTTTGTTTTGCCTTGGATTTGTGCCAAGGGGACACGTGGAGGACTCTGCTACTTTTCCTAGACTTAGAAAATTTTCATGAAGCTCATATAGTTTTGGCAGGCCATGGACATGTGGTGGGCTAGTGCTCATTTGAAGATATGTCTCAGGGTCCCACCTTAACAAATGCGATAAACAGAAGGTGGAAGTTTCCACCGGCTCCACTAGGGACTTAAAATTTTTAAAGAAATTTTCTAAGGCTTAGGACACATGGTGAGCCCACGCTCATTCAAGGTCTCTGCTCTTGCGGACCATCTCAAAGTTGCGCCATAAAGACACGTGGAGGTTTCTACTCGAGTCTTTCTTCCTTATAATTTTTCAAGAAACTTCCTAAAAGGCCTAGGACACATGTAGGGACCGCGCATGTTTGGGGACCAGCCCTTGAGTTTTATTTTGAAGAAGCGTCAGGATGACACTTTGAGGCTTCCTCTCACTCTCCCTTTTTTCTTGGAATTTGTAATGACCGAAGAATACTGTCTCGCAGACCTTGGACACATTTTTCTTTCCGTTGAACTCTTATACTTTTAATAGACTATGCCGGGAATGAGACACGTGTTGAGCCCACGCTTGTTTAGGGTCTCTAATTTTTGTGGCCATCTCTGGATAGGACATTGAGATGCGTGCAAATTTGAAAATTCAAAAGGTGGGGAGGTATACTCTTAGGGAAAATTTGGAAAATTTTCCTTTCTTCCAAAAATTGACAAAATAGCATAATTTAGCCACGGTTCCTCTGGGACCCACATTAGGACACGTGTCAAGCCCATTTTTCAAGGTGGAGGGGGAGGAAATTTATAAATTATGCATTTTATCCAAAAGGTGTAAAACGTAAAAAAAAACCCATGCCTGTCTTAACTCGGATCTCCCACATGGACGGTCCAAATTAAAAGGGAAATCAACAGAAATTGTGCATCTGTAAATGATTTTCCACCATTTCTACTCCAAAGCTCTTGGGGATGCTAATTTTTCTAGTTTTTTATCATTTCTTGGAGTCTCCTGCATGCTAAATGAATAGGAACATTAATTTGATATCTTGGTTCAATGGGGAAGGTCTGAAAACATCTTTCACCATTAAAGATGTAATCTGACAGTTTGATTCTACCTGATCTTTCTTTCATTGGCATGCAAGAGACCTGTTTATATCTTGGTTTGGTGGGAAAAAATATGAAAATGTCTTTTACCATTAAGATGTGATTTGACTATTGGCCTCGATCTGATTTTCTAATTTTTCCTTCCTTGGCACGTAAAGAACCAGATTTGACATATTAGGGGCGGAAGTAGTAGGTGCATAAGAGGAAGAGTGATCTACCAGATTAAAGAATTGAATGTTGAGATATTTGAAGAAAGCTTCCTCCCTGAGAATCTAACAATCTTTTTATAGATTTGATTTTGGGGGTCATGATCAAAATCATAACAAGAAATGGTGCTTTGAATGTTTTATAGGGGAAACTATGTTGTAAAAATGTTATAAATTACATGAATTTTTCGTGTAAATGGTTGGAGTGTTAGAGGTCGGGAGCTAATTCCTGAGAGATTTTTTTTGACAGAGCCCATTTAATCTAAGAGACTACCTAAGGAACCTATTTATTTCTTTTGTGTTAAATTTTACCATGTCAAGGTGGTTGCGAGTGTATAGCCATTGACAAGCTCTAAGATTGTTCTAGAAAATTTCCCCTGCTAATAAATTTAATCAAATTTGAGTAAATTTGTGTTTTATTTTGAGCAAAATTGTGTCTACTTCATTTCTGAATGTTTGCAAACAATTTCTTTTTCCCATTGCAATATTACATTGAAATCTCTGTAAATCACACAAGATCTTAGCTTTGTGATAGTTTGGTGGCACTTGCAATTTCATTTATCAGAAGAGATTTCATTTGATAGTGAAATAAACAAGTTTAAAATCACTTTACTCCTAGCATGATGATTAATATTAGTTGTTAGCCTTTGAGGTTATCTTAGGCATGATAAAACAAAGGTTGATAGTTTTTAATTAATTTTTTCAATTTGAGCCTACATTCAAGATCCTTAAAGTTTGTGTGAAAACGTGTTGATCTGGGCCTCCATTGAAGCAAACCTTCTAGTTAAAGGAACATTCTAGATGTTTTAAAGCATTCTATTAATCAATCCTTCCATTTTTGTAAAATTCTAAGAGATCTGTGAATAAAAGTCTACTTTTCCTCACCTCCCACTAAAATTCATTTAAAAACAACTAATCATAACCATACTACCCCTGTTTGTCCTATGTGTGCATAAATGTATAATTTTTTTACCAAAACATGCGAAAGCAATTAGGTTTTCATTGTCTTTAGTGGCTCAGAACCTTTCTTACAAAATATCTCCATTATCTAGGGTGACAACTCGTGAGAGTTATATTTTTGTTGTATTGATCATATTTCCTTCAAGTCCTTTTAATAAATTTGCAAAGAAGGATATCTCCATCTCCTCCACAACAAAGGGCTACAAAAGGGTCCTACCACCCTAGTTGAAAGGCACAACCATAAAGTAGTGAGGATAGATCACATCCTCTTAAGGGTGCTACCCATTTCTCCACATCTAAGTGACAAAGAGTAAGCCACATTTCTTCCTTGGCTATAAAATGACACACAACGTGCTCTCCTTACCTCTAAGCTTCTTGTCAAAAATGTGATGCTACTCAGCTTCTGAGGGAGAATCAATTTGGGTACCAAGAGAATGTTTTTCTTGAATGTTTATTATGGAAGCCTTGTAAAGTTTCCTTCATTTTGGGACTCGGGGCTAATTAAGAATAAGGATTATAGGTTGGGAGGAGAGTGTTGCATATTCCCCTTCCTTGTTATTGTGATTAGGTGATGAAGAAAAGTGTTGGGTTGTAAGTAGTTATTGGGATGAAGGCTTATGTAGAAGACAAAGAGGGAGAAAATTTATTTATTTTTGTAAACCTTACCATGTTATCTCGACCTAAGTGGAGGGCTTTATAAATTTCATTTTAAAGTGGATTTCCTTGTAAGCTTGAAAATGTTGATAGTGCACATATATGTGTTACAACCAATTTGTAGTTGAGAGAGTTGTATTTGAAGGGCTAATGAAATGAAATAAAAGTTTCTTTTATCATTCATTCACTTCCTAAAATTTAACTTAGTGGATTGTATATTTGTTGTATGAATAGTTTTTCTTGGCTTGGTTAAATGGTATTTCTTGGAAAGGGTACTACCTCATTTTGGATGAAAACAACGTAATAGGAATTTAGTTAATCTCATTTATGACAACATCATTTTGGAAGTTACTACATATGGCATATTTTTTTAATTTGGTTTACGGTGTCATAAGTTTTGCCTCACAAATTTTATGGAAGTTTAAAGAACTTAATAGTTTAGAAAATATAATCCCCCTCCTTCTTTATAACACCATTACATACCACGGACCTGATGCATAGGTTATATAAAATAAATATCATAAAATATAATAAATATATAAGAAATAGAATAATTTTAATATCCCCCTAATGGAAGAGTGGGAAAAATTCATTCAATTTTTTGAGGGGATCCGGGTAAGAGGCCTAGTTTTGGGGAAAGAAATCTTCACCAAATGTTAAGGGGAAATATTATGTTGCACATGTGTACAGGAGGATTGCTTCTTTCTCCCCTCTCCCTCCCCTAAAACTATGATTGATAGAAAAGGAAACATCGTTGTTCATGCTAGAAATGATGGTAAATAGGGTGAGTTACAGGTATGTACTTTCAATCATTAGAATTTTTCTAATTAGGCCAAAAGTGGATCTAGTCGGGTACTTGGGCTAGAAGAAAATTTCCCTCTAAGGGATATATCTCTGTGGTGGCTATTGAAAACAAATGTCTTTTTCCACTTATATAAAGAGGAGGAATACCATAAAGTCATTCATGGGGGTCCCTGGCTTTACGGGAAAATAATGCTACACTTGGCTAAGTTCTACCCTGGTATTGATATGAAAAAAATTCAGCCCAATGCCTTTCATGTGTAGTGAAGCTCCCGGATCTTTCTCTTGAGTTTTGGGAGGTGGAGGTGTTGCAAGGGGATTCTAAAGCCATTGGGGATCTACTGGTTATGAACTTGACAATGCTTTCCAGACTAGGATGGTCGATGTGCGAATGTGTGTGAATTTATTTCCAAGTAAACAACTATCAAACTTTATTCATCTCTATTCGAGCCATGGGGGAAATCATACAAGCTATTGAGTATGAAAATTTTCTAGTGTATTTTCCTACATGTAGATTTGTGGTTCATAGTGCTCTTTCTTGTAATGGTTTAGTTAAGGAATGACGAAAGAAGTCATTGGTTTCTTAAGTAGAAAAGGAGGTTCCCTATCTTCTCGAAGATCAAAATCCCATTTGCACTCAACTTTGGGTTGAATGGGGAAGGTTTGTTTGTTATTTATGTGGAGGGGGCTATGAATGGGAGGAGTGTGTTTTCCTGGTGATGGATTTCATTTCCCTTATCTTGGGTATGGGTCATGTTATCTCTTGAAAGTGCTCCATGGTTGAGAGATGAAAATAAAGGTTCTAATATTTCTTTGACCTCTCACTTTTGAGATACAATGGAAACACCTCAAGTCTTTGGATATACCTATTGTTGAGGTGAGTCTCTTGGTATTAAGGTCAGTTCCTTATTGATGTATCCCAAACTAATTTTTGGGCTTTTGAGGGTAAAAGGATGATTGTAACTGAAATTTAAAATGGGTGATACACCAAACTTATTGAGGATTTGACTGAGTATGTGGCCAATAAAATTGAGAATGAATTTTTTTATGCACAAACCAATGGTTTTGTGTAGAATATTAAGCAAAAACTTTATCTATTAAGGGATAAATCATAGAAACACAAAAAGATAAACATGCACACTAAGATCATGCAAAAATACAATATTACAAAGAAGGTAAGATTATTAATTCATGAATTAACATTCACAAGAATTAATGAAAGAGATACACACCACTACAAATAATTAGAAAATAAAAATCAGTTCTTATTCAAGACAATACTAGCAAAAATTGCTTCATCACTTCTATGTCCAAAATTCCTCTCCTTGTACCTTGTAATTTCACGTAATATATAGCAATATTATTCACCCAACCTCTGCTAAAAATAGACTAAAAATATATACTCTCCCATACATACTAATTTTACCCATTTATCATGAAGAAATAAAGGAATAAAAGTAGACATGTTGGTTACAATGAGGCATTAATAGCCTTAGTTACAAGAATAAATCTTAGTCAAAGTGTAGTTGACGATCTATTTTTAATATAACATGGGAGGATACTTTTTGTAAAATTAAATTATTGCTTGTTGTGCAAGTCTTCTGCAATGTGCATGTAATATTTGTCTTCTTACGCATGATGTGACACTTACTGAACTCAATCCACTTGCAATGATAAACTTAGGCATTCTTCAATTCTACCCTTGGATGTAAATGCAAATATAATATTCTTGTGTAAGAAAAAATAATTTCTTTTGCCTTAAATACTTTAGCAAAATATTCACCCAATGTGTGGTGTGATAACAAAACTCCAAATTTGATGATAAAATTTAGCAACAACAATTTGAGATTAGCACATGAAAATAGGAAAAATCCAGAGACAAATAAAATATAGAAAATAATTGATAGATTAAAACTTGAGCAATTACATGATGAGAGAGCTTACAATATATAGGAGAATGAACTCCTTAAAACAAGGATTCAACTCCAATCTTTAATCCCATAATATCCTCACATATCTCTCCTATAATCACTCCCAAACCCAAAAATCTCTCACACAACTCCCAAATAGCTATATGAGTTGTTTATTCAACAAACTCACAACTAATACATATTATCCTATATTATTAATAATGAATTGATTAATAACTCATATTAATAATATTACAAACTTTTATTTTTCTCACACAAATATGATATTAATATAACAATATTAATATCATACTAACACACTAACTTACTAATGTAATATATGAATATTACATTTAACTATTACAAACAATAATGTGAGCACTAATTTCCTAACATGGGGACCACCTCTAGGAATGTGCAGAAAAATGAATACCCTTTTTTGTGAAAAAAAGGTAATTAGGACCTCACTTTAGTCTTTTAAGCCTCGATGTTTGACATATGTGCAAGAAGGATAGCTTGTGTTGATAATGACATATTTATCCCTTTGTGATTACATGCATAATATTATTACTACAAGTAAAATAATGTATTTTTTTCAACTCAAAAATTTGAACTCATCAAGTGGGGACCACTATGACCATGATACAAAAGCACCTCCCTTGCATGAAAAAATTCCCTTTGTACTTCCTTCTACCATTTGAAGAATTTAAGGTAATTTGGATTTTTTAAGGAATATTGACTGCTTTGACTTGACATAGGTATGTATATTACTTTACCTTTTGGTGTCATCGTTTGTTTGAAAAGGTGACTACCTTGATAATTTTTGCTTAGACTATAGTCATGAGCCTCATTTGATTTGAACAACATATTGGATGTTGGACAACTTTTGGTAAGATCATTGCATACAAATGATTTTGTCACCTTTGAATAATCATCGACATAAGGTAAAGTTTACCTTTTTGATAATCATTGGTGCATATACCATTTGGGGATCCCTTTTGATCAATCATAACAATGATTTTTCGGTATTTTCTTCTCATGGTATTAAGTATTAGGAATCGATGAGCCAGAATTAGCAGGAACTTGACAAGGTCATAACTTGAGCTCCAGTGTCCGTTTGAGTCCGTTTTTTTTTAAACCACATGTTTCAATGAGATGAACGTAGCAGCAGCAACCCACCCTACTGGTTGGGGCAAGTTTTCGACATGTTTTTGGGCCCTAAATCCGCCATCTTGAGGCCAAAAATTAGGATTTAAGTTATAGTTCGATTTTTTCCTATTTTTGAGCATTAGTTAATTTTAGTCTATTAATTGCATTATGAGTTAGAAAGTTGGCAATTCCTCTAATTTAGGGATGTAGAAGATGCGTGGCAATTTCTATGCCCATAGGAATAAGCATGTGAACTTACTAAGAATAGCATGTTCTAGTAAACTGCTAAAAATAGTAATTTCCGCCACCTAGAGTAGATTTAGTCAGAGTTAGCTAGAGTTTACTTGGAAACTCGAGTTGGGAGTTGTTTTCCTATTTAGGAAACATTGTAATTCATTATTTGATAACAAAGAAGGAGATTTATTTTCTTTTGGAGTTCATATTATTTGTAGTATATCTGGTTTGTTCTTAATTTGGCTACATTATCTGGTATCAGAGCGAGGTTTGAATTATTATTTTTTAAAATGGCGGGAAGAAAGAAGAGGAAGAGGAAGAGGAGGTGGTATTGCCCAGATGAATAGAAATATGCAAGATCTATAGAGACAAGTTGTTGTGCTTGCTGCAATGATAACCTAGAGAGAAAATCAAGGTGGAGATGACACAGATGAAGAAGAAGTTTGTGAAGAGGAGGAAACGCAAGCACCACCATTAGCTTTTGAAGAAAGGATGCTTCGAGCATTAGAAGGAAAGAATGATGGGATAAGAGTTGATGTTTCAGAGTATGGTGGTAGTCTAAAACCAGAGGAGCTAATAGACTGGTTGACTAGCATGGGAAAATTTTTGAGTGGAAGGCTATGTCAAAAGAAAAGAAGGTAAAATTTACATGCACGAAATTGAAAGGTCATGTTATGTTATGGTGGGATCACCTACAGAAAGAGTGGTCAAGAAAGGGAAAGAAAGAATTAGGACGTGGAGTAAGATGGAGAAGAAGATGAAAGATAAATTTCTCCCTGTGGATTATGCACAAACCCTTTACAGGAGGTTTCAAAATCTCAGACAGAACTTACAAACAGTGCAAGAATACACAGATGAGTTCTATAAGTTGTCCATTCATGTAGAGCATGAAGAAACTGAGGAACAAATGGCTGCAAGGTATGTTAATGGATTAAAATTTTCTATTCAAGATGAGATAAGTATGCATAGGATTAAAAGCATGGAGGATGCCTATCAATTAGCCTTAAAGGCTGAGGAAAAACAAAATCATCAAAGTTTTAGGAGATCACCTGGAATGAATAGGGGGCCTCAACTTCCTTTTGGGGATGAGCTAGTTTCAGCCAAGGTAGGGGAGAATCATCTCGTGGATTGGAAAAGCAAGAGGATACGAGACAATATTTCCAAAATCAACAAAGAGGCAGAGGATTTCCTAGGGGCAGAGGATATGCTGGCGATAGAGGATGGGAGGCTCCACGAAGACCATTTATTTGTTATAGATGTGGTGAAGAAGGGCATCGAGATTTTGAATTCCCACATACTTATACACATGACAAAAGGCAAGGAGATGCTCCAAGAGTAAATCTTGTTGAAGCTAAACAAGTAGAAGATGAATACAGGACCTAGAAATTCCACCAGATGTTGGAGAAACTTTGATGATCAAGAGGACGATGATTGCTCCAAGAAAGGAGGTCAAGGGGGATGCATGGCTGCGTACAAATATTTTCAGAACAAGATGCACTTCAGGAGGAAAGGTATGTAATGTTATTATTGATGGTGGTAGTTGTGAGAACATGGTTTCAAATGAGATGGTCGATAAATTGGGTTTGCATTGTGAGAAGAATCCTAACCCTTATCGTATTGCATGGTTTAAGAAGGGTAATGAAGTTACTGATTGATAAGAGATGTTTAATAAGCTTTTCTATTAGGAACAATTATAAGGATGAGATTTGGTGTGATGTTATCCCTATGGATGCATGTCATATGTTGCTAGGAAGACCATGGCAATTTGATAGAAAAGTTATTCATGATGGGGGAAAGAATACTTATACTTTCTGGAAGGATGGCACAAAAATAGTTTTGCTACCTCTTAAAGAAGAGGGGAAGGCTGAAAATATGCTTTCTGCAAAGGAATTTGTGAAGGAGGCAAAGGCAACCGGTTTTTGTTATGCACTAGTTGCAAATAAGGATGAACTTGTAAGTGCTCAAATACCAATAGAAACATTAGAATTAATAGAAGAATTTTCAGATGTTATTCCTGATGAGCTACTAGATGGATTACCACCCAAAAGAGATATTCAACACCACATTGATTTGATTCCAGGGTCTTCACTCCCAAATCAAGCGGCTTATAGGATGAGCCCGACATTGCATGCAGAGTTGAATAGGCAAGTGGCAGAGCTCGTGTGAAAGGGGGTCGTAAGGGAGAGCATGAGTCCATGTGCAACACCAGCTTTATTAACACCAAAGAAGGATGGAACATGGAGAATGTGCACGGATAGTAGAGTGATCAATAAAATTACAATCAAGTATCGGTTCCCAATACCTCGCCTTGATGATATGATGGATGTGCTTGTTGGATCTAAGTATTTCACCAAGATTGATCTTCGAAGTGGTTATCATCAGATTTAGATTAGAGAAGGAGATGAGTGGAAAACAACATTCAAGACGGAAATGGATTATATGAGTGGTTGGTGATGCCATTCGGGTTATCCAATGCACCTAGTACTTTTATGAGATTGATGAACACCGTGCTACGGGAGTATAATGGTAAGTTTGTTGTGGTTTATTTTGATGATATCTTGATCTTTAGTAAAACTAAAGATGAACATTTGAGGCATCTAAGGTTGGTATTTGAAGTGTTAAGGAAAGAGAAACTATATGCAAATATGAAGAAGTGCACATTCATGCAAGAGAGTTTGGTATTCTTGGGCTTTATTATTTCAGCAGATGGGGTATAGATGGACTCAGAAAAGATAAAGGCAATTATTGAATGGCCTACTCCATAGAGTATAACAAAGGTAAGGAGCTTTCATGGTCTAGCAACATTTTACAAAAAATTTATTAAAAATTTCAGCAGTATTGTAGCTCCTATAACAGATTGCACAAAAGGAAGGGAGTTTTTGTGGACAAAGGCAGCTGAGGATAGTTTTCAATTCTTGAAGAAGAAGGTGACAGAGGCACCCATTTTGGCACTACCAGATTTTGATAAAGTGTTTGAGGTTGATTGTGACACCTCACATGTGGGTATTGGGGTTGTTCTAAGTCAAGGAGGAAAGCCAGTAGCTTTCTTTAGTGAGAAACTGAATGAGGTAAGAAAGAACTACTCTACTTATGATGTGGAATTTTATGCAATTGTACAAGCATTAAGGCATTGGAGGCATTACTTAGTGCCTAAGGAGTTTGTGTTATTTACAGACCACATAGCCTTGAAGTATGTGAATACCCAAAAGAAGTTGAATAGTAGGCATGCAAAGTGGGTATCATTTTTGCAGGGATATACTTTTTCTCTAAAACATAAATCTGGAAAACAGAATCAAGTTGCAGATGCATTGAGTAGGCGTGTGACTTTGTTTACCACTATAGAAAATTAGGTGGTAGGTTTTGAAGCAATAAATGGTTTGTATTCTTCTGATTCTAATTTCAAGGATATTGTTGAAAGACTAATTAGTCCATTGTCAGACAATGTAGGAGATGTCCTGGATGAGTATATTTTACAGGATGGCTACCTATTCAAGGGACGCCAACTATGTATTCCAGTTGGGTCTATGAGAGAGAATATAGTGAAAGAGTTGCATAGCGGAGGGTTGGTTGGGCATTTTGGTAAAGATAAGATGATAGCCTTGGTAGCAGACAAATACTATTGGCCAAAGTTGAAAAGAGATGTGGTAAGATATGTGGAGAGATGTCAAATTTTCCAAGTCTCGAAAGGCCATGCACAAGAATATAGGGTTGTATATGCCATTTCCTATTCCTAAAGGGTCGTGGACAGATCTGAGTATGGACTTTGTTTTGGGATTACCAAAAACACAACGAGGTAATGACTCAATTTTTTGGTTGTTGATAGGTTTTCTAAGATGGTTCATTTTATTTCCTGCAAGAAAACAAGTGATGCAATAGGCGTAGCAGATTTGTTTTTAGAGAAATTGTTCATTTGCATGGTGTTCCAAAACCATTACTTTAGATAGGGACACAAGGTTCTTAAGTCACTTCTAGCGGACTTTATGGAAGAAATTTGGAACTCAACTACAATTCAAGTAGTGCCTATCATCCATAGAATGATGGGAAAATAGAGGTGGTAAATAGGAGTTTGGGAAACCTGTTAAGGTGCATTGTTGGGGAAAAGCCAAAACAATGGGACTTAGCATTACCACAAGTTGAGTTTGCATATAACAGTTCCATAAATAGATCCACGAGAAAGTCTCCATTTTCAATTGTGTATGGGAGTAATCCAAATGGGGTGTTATATTTGGTACAACTACCAGTTGATGGCAGAATCAATGATGATGCAAAAGCATTTGCCAAACATATACAACAATTGCAGGAAGAAGTGCGGAAGAAGCTGCAGAATAGTAATGATAAGTATAAAGAAATAGCAAATGTGCACAGATAGAGAAAGGTATTTACAATTGGTGAGTTGGTTATGGTATATCTGTGGAAGGAAAGGTTTCCAAGAGGAACCTATAACAAGTTGAAGTACAAGAAGATTGGTCCCTGTAAAATCGTGAAAAAAAAACGATAATGCTTATGAGGTAGAATTGCCAGGGAATTTTGATATTTCTCCAGTGTTTAATGTTTCAGATTTGTATTCTTTTCATGGGGATGGTGTAGAAGGGGATGTTATTGATGAAGTAGTAGATTGGAGGCAACAGGTTTCGGTGAAGAAGAAAGAAGAAGTGGATCAGATTCTAGATAAGAAAACAATGGACACGCGAAATGGGAAATACAACAAATATTTGGTACATTGGAAAGGACTAGAACAAGAGGAAAATAATTGGGTCATAGAGTGGGAGATTTAGAATTTGGATGCAGATAAATGGAAGTAGTTTGAAGAAGACAACTTGTAGGAGCTGCGTTTTTTTCAAGCAGGGGAGAATGATGCACGAATTAGCAGGAACTTGACAAGGTCATAACTTGAGCTCCGGGTGTCCGTTTGAGTCCTTTTTTTTGTAAACCACGTGTTTCATGAGAAAAATGTGAAGGGAAACCCACCCTACCAGTTGGGGCAAGTTTTGACACATTTTTGGGCCCTAAATCCACCATCTTGAGGCCGAAAATTAGGATTTAAGTTATAGTTTAGTTTTTCCTATTTTTGGGCATTAGTTAATTTTAGTCTATTAGTTGCATTATGAGTTAGAAAGTTAGAAATTCCTCTAATTTAGGAATGTAGAAGATGCGTGGCAATTTCTATGCCCGTACGAATAAGCATGCAAACTTACTAAGAATAGCTAAAGTAGATTTAGTCTAGTAAAGAGTTTTACTTGCTCGAAAGTAGTAATTTCCGCCACAAAGAAGTAGATTTAGTCATATTATTCGCAAGTTAGCTAGAGTTTACATTGGAAAATCGAGTTAAAATGGAGTTGTTTTCCTATTTATGTCGATTAGACATTGTAATTCATTATTTGATAACAAAGAAGGAGATCTATTTTCTTTTTGGAGTTTACATCTTAATTCTTCCATTTATTTTCTGATGAAGGTAAGTGAGAATTGTGCTAACTTGAGTTTTCATTAACCTAATTCAGTAACAAAATGATAATTTTTATTATCAATCGCGATGTTAATGATTTGATCTTATGTCATTAGATTTCAAGTGGATCTTTCTGCGAATCATCCAATGAGGGCCCTTTAACTCTTTGACCGTCAATCTTTCTCTCCGCCTGTTAGGTTTTGTATTTGTAATACATTTTGGGGTTTAATCCATTGATTTCTTTACATCTTAATCTCCGCCATTTATTTTCTGACAAGTGAGAAACTTGTGCAACTGATTTGATTCCTAATTATTTAATCGAGGCATTTCATTAAATTTTTGATCTTCTAATCCATGGTGAGTGAGGCAATTGCCAATAGTTTGAATGTTAATCATTTGATCTTTGCTGATTTTATCTTGATCATTGACCCTTTAACTCGTGATAGGTTTCATGGGGGTTTAGTTTTGAGCTTACAAACAATCAACTTCATGATTTGATTCCTTTGCATTTTTATTTTTAAGGAAAAGCCCTAGAAAAATTTCTACTCACCGTCATTGATGCATGATTTTGAGCTTAAAAATGATCTTCTCTTGACTATAAGCTTTTTGTAATTGCATATTTTTGTCTTTTTCTCGTTCTTTGGGCCTTGCAAGTTTTATTATTATGGCCTCCAATACGAGCTTGATTTTTATGTTTTATTGCTAGATTTCCTCAAAGTTTATTATTTTCTAGATCATTTTGGTTCATTAGAATCATAGGCACTTTATTCTTATTATAGTTTCTGGTCTTGTTCAAGCTCTATCGATAGTGACCGCCATGAGTGGTTAAAGGTTAGCTATTCGTGTTCTTACACATGTATAATTCTATTTTCCTTTTTTTCCTTTGATCGATATTGAATCTTTTGAAAATATTCATGGGTTATGTGATCTCTTTCTATTGATTGACTCCCGAATTGGAAAATCATTGTAGGTGATCATCGTTTTCTTCGAACTTGATCATTTGGATGGTTTTGAGAAATTTGAGCTTCCCCAATAAGTCTTTCCATCCATCTTAGCATATTTTTGTATCTTTTATAAAATATTGTGCTAAAGTGGCTTATCCTAAATAAATCGATCTGGGTTTTGCATGTTTTCGATTCGAGCTCTATCAAATAGTGATTTCTATGAAAGGTTAAAGGTGAACTAGTCTAGTTCTTACACCCATATACTTCCATTTTCATTTTTTCCTTGGATCTGATACTGAATCTTTTGAAAATGTTCATGAGTTTTGTGATCTATTGCTCTTGATTGAATTTTGAGTTTGAAAATCATTCTAGGTGATCATCATCTTACTCTGGAGCTACTCATTTTGATCTTTTTGACAACTTTGAGCTTCCCTAGT
The DNA here is from genome assembly GCA_018340775.1 of Taxus wallichiana var. yunnanensis. NCBI lineage: Eukaryota > Viridiplantae > Streptophyta > Pinopsida > Cupressales > Taxaceae > Taxus > Taxus wallichiana. The sequence goes on from CM031242.1 coordinate 990,948,902, forward strand.
AATTCTTTCCCTCCATCTTAACATATTTTTGTATCTTTTGCAAAATATTTTGCTAAAGTGGCTAATCCTGAATAACCCAGATTTGGGTTTTGCATGTTGTTGTTTTCCATGATCTAACTTTTGAGCTCATAGAGATGCCATTTCTTGCAACTTGGCTCAAACTTTGTAAATGTTGATGACTTTAATTTCTTTCCTTATTGAGACCTCTAGCTTTTAGTCAAGTTATCTAGTCTGGTGGCTCATTTTGTTTCTTTTCTTTGCATAAAAGCATGCATGGGTGTTTACCTTTTTACACAAGTGATTCAAGCTATATCTTTCTTCTACTTTGATGTAATTTCAGTTGGTCTCAAATGAATCTCTAGGTTAATATCTTGTACAACCAGATCTTTGTATCATTACTTTCTATTACCATGAACTTGAATATTTTTCTTTAATCACTTGTAGGCTTTTATGCTCTTGTGAGTACAAAATTGTTTGTGGGATTCTCGAGAACTTTCCTTTTGCATATGTGCTTAGTCACAGTTCTCGCCTTGAAGCCTTGAGCATCTGAAAATTGTATCATAAATTGGAAAGCATGAGTTGTTTTTATGTTCATTACTGAAAACTCTAATTTATTTCTGAAACTCTTTTTGGGGTATACTCGAAATATGTGATCTATTTTTTTGAGCTAGAAACAATTTGAGTTGTTGTTAATAGCTTTCCTTTTTAACAATTTTGAAGAACTATTATATAATTGTATGCATAAGATTTCTCTCTTTTATCTGAAATATATGGTATTCACACTCTAATTTATATGTAACCTAGTTCATTCACATTCTGCTGAAACTTAGGGTTCTTGTGATTTTGAGCACCACTTTTCTTCATTCAGTTGTAGCTGACCATTCTTTATAGAAAATTGTCAATCTAACCAATTCTCATACTATAAAATTGAACTCCAATGGAAAGGTATTTATGAGGGATTTTCTTTAATTTTAGTAATCAATACTTGAAGACATGTGCATGATTATTTTATATTATAATGAGCACTATAAATTGTACATTTTCTTGTATCTATTTTGTTTCATAACATCAGATTTTTTATTTAATGCCTTTGACTCTTGCATTAATTCTTGTCTTCTTTTATCTAGAAGGCCACTTTAAATTTTGGGACTACATCTTAAAATGTTCTCCTTTACTTGAAAGAACACCAGTTATATCTCGTAATCAAGATGACCTACAACTTTGGTGCTCTTTAATGATCTACCTTTATATGGTTGGTTACTGAGACTTGTTACCTCTGCAAGTTGTAAGCAATTTTATAGTGTTGATTGTATCTTTTACAAATATTGGGATGAATTGCATTCTATTTCAAGGCCTAATGAATCTTAGTTTCATTGTTAAACAACAACATTGCACTTGTATTTGATCATGTGAGCTTTTGGTTCTTTTTCATTTAACTTGATCTTTTGATAATACAACAAAGTGCATATATACCTGAAACATGTGAATGAGATGATCTTTATTGTAGTGTATTTATGATGCCCTATTTATTTTTCTTGAAGAATGCATGATTGATGAATTGTACCATTGATGATTTTTGGAACATGATTAGACACCTTGATTTGAGTTGTACTTGCATCATTCATGTGAATGATTTGATTGTGCTTTTGAAAATCACTTCACTTTATCATTCTTAAGATGGAAACATGTTGGTCCTATCAATTGTGAATGATGATCCTTATTTTCTTTTAGATTCCATAATCTTCTAAGACATTGATATCTTCTTGTGTTTTGTTTACTCAAACTGATACTTTGTAATGAAAGATCATTTATTTCTATTCCTTCCAACAGTTGTACTATATCAGGTTGATATCGATGTGAATGTCATATAACAGAATTTAAGCTCATTGAGATGCCATTTCTAAGTCCATATGCTTAAATTTTGATTTGAAACAAAAGTTCTAAAACTTGTAAACATGTTTTGTGATCATGATGAAATTTTATGCTTTGATATTTGATACTTATATTTCTCAGTTTGAATCTACAATCTAAACCTTGAATAAAATATCCTAACTTATCCACTATTCGGAGTATGGATATGCTTTTTTAGTTTGTATTTTATTGCTGCAATTTTATCATGATATCTTGAAACATGTCATTTCATGCAAGAAATGATTATTGACATATTGTTGTCATCCTCAAAATTCCCCTCGTTTTTCAAGTCAAGTTTCAAATTTTTGAGTTGGTGCCTTTGAGAGATGTTTGAGTAGATTGAGAAGTTTGGAGAGATAGAAAAATTCGTGCTTTGAAGAATTTGGTGCTCATTTGCAATCTTGCCCTATTAATTTAAAATCTTGCAGTCTGCATGGTTTGATAATTTTTTTCTTCCCATCTAGATGCTTGAAAATTGTTTCTTTCATTCGAATGAAATTGTCAATCCTTCTCTTTTGGTTATGGATCGTGTCGAGCCTTGTATTGTTTGTAGTTTCTCTTTCCATGGAGAAAAATTTGAAATTTGGGCGTAAATGGTGGATTTTCCACTCCTCTGTATTTTTTCTATAGTCATGAATGACGGACATATCTTCCTTGTCAATTTTTGGCCCTAGCATCCACAAGTATGGACATATTTGATTCGATGTGACGTGGTGGGTTTATTTGGTTAACATGTAACTTTTGTTATTTTTGTAGAAGTGTCAAATGGCTCCATGGCCTCGAAGGATCCTGATTGGTCGAATCGAGCTAAGGTGGGAAGGAAGATCATCGGAGCACTTTAAATATTTTGGTTTTATTGTCAAAAGGAGTAAAGTTACAAAATGAGCTACAACTCCACTGAAGCCATGTATTGAATATCCATTGAAAAGTCAAAGTGGAGAGGCGGGTTGTTGGGAAACTTTAGGAATTTTTGTTTTGTTTCCATAAAAGGTGTAAAGTGATAAAGTGAACTATGGCCCTACTCATGCCAAGGGATAAAGTCAAATGTTGAGCCCGCATCGAAAGTCAAAATGGGAAGGTGGGCCATCGGAGCATTTTGGGAATTTTGGTTTTATTTCCAAAAAAAGAGTTAAAAGTTATAAAATGCTCCATGACTCCGCTAGGGTCTTGAGCCTACGTTGAAAATTCAAAATGGGGAAGTGGGTCGGTGAGAACTTTGAGATTTTGAGCCTTGTTTCCAAAATAAGTAAAATTATAAAGTGAGCCACGACTCCATTACCACTCAGGTAAAGCCACGTGTCATACCTATATCAAAAGTGAAGTTGCAGGCCTGTGGGGTTTGAGGGAGAATTTTACACTTTGCATCTTTTGCGCTAAAGGTGCAATTTCAATTTCGGGCCCACGGATCCATTTTACAAAAATTGCATTTTCACCATTTTTGTATGGATTCAATTCAAATATTCAAATGAGCATAAATTTCGCTCCAGTGCTTGAAATTTGACAAATTTTATATTGTTGGAAATATCTTGGTCTCCTTTACGCCATGAAAGCATAAAATATTGTTTTCAACAGGATTTGATGGATGGAAATCTGGAAAACGTCTTTCATGCCATTAATGTATTATCTAATTGCTTCAAAAAGATCATATTTGATTTGATCTTCCATCCTTCCTTCTCTAACACACCAAATAGACATGGAGAAATGACTAGATATCTTGATTTGGGTGAAAATCTGGAAAACATCTTCCGTGCCATTAATATGTGATCGAACTACTTCAACTAGATCAAATTTGATCTGATCTTCCATCCTTCCTTCTTCAGCATGCTAAAGACATGCAGAACCAAATTTGATAGATTGTAGGTGGATTTTCAGGGGCATTGATGGTTGGTGGTTGAGCTTCCAAATCATATTTTCTTCCTTCTCTTCTTCTCCTCTTTTTTCTTCATCTATAAATGTAAGAGCTTGGCTCATTGCAAATGTTGGAATCTCATACATTTAAAGTGTAATTAGAATCAAAAGCAATCAATACGTAAGAATTTCCCTTTCTCTCCATCTTCATCTATTGTCTCTTCTTTCTTACCTCAAATTTGTGGATCATTTATCTTCTATAATAAGAAACTTTGTGTTCTTATTGATATGATTTATAGAACAATGTGTCTATGGAATGATATCTTAAGTTGTGAATGTGAATGATTTTGTTCGTTTCACCTTTTCAAGAGTAAAGATAAGGTTATACTCTACTATCTATATTTCCTATAAGTATTGATATATTTTGCTCTTTCCTTTCTTCAGTTTCTTCCATTTGTTTGTATTGATAAGCTATTTTGGTAAAAATCATTTCAAGATGTCAGAATTCCAGCCTTAAGATGAAATTTGTACATTTGTATCTAAGCTTTGCCACTTTCTTTCAATAAGGGAACCTCTCCCATAAAGAGGGGGGACTTGTTGTCCCCTTACGTGGTTTTATTAAAGTACCATTTTTAAACCCAACGATTTTTGGTGACTTAGTGGGATTTCGTTTCAACGTATCCTTTTCTAAAATAACTTCAAGATCATTTTTTTGGTCTATCGACTCTATGATATACACATGGAAAGAAGGATCTTGGGGTTGAATATTCTCATTTTCAACTTCTGAGCAACAAAACCTCTCTCTTATTCCGAAAGAAGGAACAAAGGACTACATTTTACCCTTGAAAGATTGTGGGATTCTTGGGATTGAGGATGAAGATGTTTTTGTCAAGATCTTTGTAGAAAATTGCAAAATAATGTTTTTATTGGCTCTATCATCTTCCTATTGGGTCAATTACTGATTGGGCCACCTTGAAACCTTAGTTTGAGCAACATTTGAAACCTAGTGAAGATGTGGATGATCTCTTAGCTTAAATTTTCATATCAAGAAGGAACCACATGAGCCCATGAGATAAATTGTGGCAAAATTCAATAAGCTTGTTCATAAAATTCCATAGAACACTTGTCTTGTAGATTAAATCCCAAAAACTTCTTCCTCAATTCTTAGTTACAAGTAAGTAATCTATGCACTAAGGAGAGCTAACCTTGTAAGTCTAGATTCTTATCAACATTTGGCTATCGGTGTTGAGGATGATTTAATCATGTCAGTGAATTGAAAAGAGAACCCTCAAACTATAAAGCATCCTCCTCTCCCTCTCTTGTAGGAAATTCATATCGCTTAGTGCGAGTTGTAAAATGATCTCATTGCCATCAAAAGAAACTGCGCTCAACATACTCATTATCAGACATCCCAAGAAGGAATTTTCATCCTAGGAACCAATTACCTCCTTCTCAAAAAAATTGGATATTGAAGGCCCGCCTATCAATTTTCTAGTCAATGCAACTTGTGAATTTCAAGAAGATGATGATGAGGAGTTTAATGAAATCTATTAAGAACCGTAAGAAGGGGTTGATGAAGAACTGGAAAAGATTGGTGAATATTAAGCTCATTTCCTTACCACTAAAGATATGGATGATGAAGATGAATAGTGATTCATATGTTGTTATGACTCGCGAGCAAACGAAAAAAAAATTAAAAGTGATGTAGCCTGCTAAGAAATCTAAGGATTTTCTTATAACTATTCTAGTGGTTGTAAGAAGAGGATCTCCTATTCCCATTGCCTTTACGTAAAATTTGAGTAATGTTAATCCTCCTCCTCTTACCTCTGTTTCCAAAATGTCTTGTCCTTCAATTCCTAAATTTGATAAATCAAAAGTTTCTCCTATTCCTAGTATTGATTCCCCATCCACCTTAGGGTCTTTTGATATCATTGATCACCTCAAAAATACCAAAATCCAGATTTTAGAGGCAGAGTTTTACCAAACCCATCCAAAATCCTTTGTAAAATGGTAAAATTTGTTAATTCAAAATCCAAAGCCTCATCCTAAAATTTCCCTCTTCGTCATTCAAAATCCAAAGCCTCATCCAATACTTCTAAAGGTATTTTTCCCACTCCCTCTTCCTCATCTTAACCGAGCCTTGTGGCTACAATACTTCCCTTAATGAGAAAATTGTACCATTTTTGTGACTCTCCTCATAGGTGGCCATAAACTCAATAATTTTGTTATAGACTCAAGAGCATCGACAATGTAATTCCTACAAAAGTAGCTCGTGCTTTGGGCCCCTGTACCTTTGGTTCCTACTATTCCATTGAGAGTAGAGAAGTGCCTTTGGTTGGAAGGATAAAACATACACAAGTAGCCTTCGCTTCTTTTTCTAGAGAAAAGGGTTACAACCACTATTTTGGTTGTTGATATTCCTCCCTCATATGTTATGTTGCTAAGTAGAAATTTCTGTAAAGAGGTAGGAGGTGAAATTCAAATGGACTACTCACATGCTTTGATCCCGTCAATAAAAATAACAATGTTGTTACTATAAAAGTAAACTAAGTATATTGTGTAAAAGACTAATGATCTAAAAGCACAAATACTAGAAGATATATGGCATGACAACTATATGATCCCAGGATAGCATTTCCTAAGGATTTAGAGTTTGATAATAGCATTTGGACTTTAGAGTTTGAAGGAAGCTACTCTTCACTGGTTTTGGAGCTGGTGTGGTGTTAATCTCTCCGTAGGAAACTTCATCCATTTTCTTTCAAGCTTCATTTTGAAAATACAAATAATACGATGACTCTCATCCTTGGAAAAAGAAATAGGATTAAATAATATTTGTGCTCGTGGTGATGTAGAGTTGATTGTGAAATAGGTAAGGGATCTTTAACAAGTCCATAATAAGAGATTGAAACATTATAGGAATTTTGTTTGGGATTCCATTGAATTCCTTGATGCTTTCTCAAATAAAGTTGTGCTAAGAGAAAATAATACTAGAGATGATTCTCTAGTATCTCGTGGATCTTTGTTGATTCCTCATCCAGATTTCTCTTAGAAATATACCATTGAAATGATTCATAGGCTTAGTGTGCTATAATGCAACAAACTACCGTGTTTTCAATGATGATAAACACTTTCTCTTTTCTTGGAGTTTAAAGATTACTTCAATCAATTATATTTTGAAGGAAGTGAAAATCTTCCTATATAATATGTGCCCTCTAATGAGGAAGACATCAAGGAAGAGATGGATCAAATGGCTATATTAATTTTAAGGATAACAAGATTCCCAAAGGACTAATGAGTCTAGAACATTTATTTAACAAACATACTAGGTTCATCAAATCTGAAGCTTCTCAAGGGATTCGAAAATATAAGTATGAGAAGGTCAATATTGAAATCAATGATGAACCTGGTGGTAAATATTGGAAAATGTTGCACTCAAGAAGAGAAAAGGAAAGCAATAAACCTATTAAAAAATTATGCTGATATTTTTTCCTATTGATATGAATATATCAAGGCTTTTCAACCAAAGGAGATGCAACACTATATCCCTCTAAAACATGGGATCAAACCTTTCAAGAAGAAGCAAAGGTAGTAAAATCCTAAGGTTTCTATATTATTTTTCAAGAGATCCGATTACTAAAAGCCAAGATTATTTTCCCTATACATCATTCATGATGGATTTCCAACATTGTTCTGTCAGGAAAAGGGAATGGTGAGATCTCGCATATGTAGACTTCAATAATTTGAATCACGCCTCTTAAAAACAACTATCCACTCCCCATGATGGATCAAGTTTTGCAAGTTGTCTCGTGCTCGAGAGATGTTGTCTATGCTAATGGATTCTCTAGATACAATCAAGTGGAACTCATTACCCTAGATCAGCACAAGACTCCTTTCACTACCCCTTGAGGAACCTTTGGCTACAAGAGAATACCATTTTGTCTTATCAATGTTGGTGTAAATTTCCGAGAAAATGGATTTAGCTTTTGGTAGTCTAAAGGGAAAGTGTATTGTTATCTACCTTGATGATTTGACTATTTTTTCCAAAACAAGGGTAGGTCATCTTCAACATCTGGAAATAGTTCTTCAAAAATGTAGAGAACATGGAGTTTCCCTCAATCCTAAGAATTCTTTATTTTATGTTAGTGAAGGCAAGTTGTTGAAGGCATATTGTTTCCAAAGAAGGGCTCAATCAATCTAGTAGATTCCTCTTCCCACAAGCAAAAAGGGTGCTCACTCTTTCTTTGGCAAGATAAATTTCCTGAGGAGATTCATTCTAGATTTTGTAGAACTGAATATGACTATTTCTCACATGATGTGAGGAAAGAAAATATTTTGATGGTCTTCCAATGGTAAAGAATCATTTGAAGGTATCAAGAAATCCATTGCTAAAACTCCCATCTTAGCATGTCCTGATTTCAACAAGGATTTTATCATCTATTGTTATGCTACAAAGAGTACCTTGGCTATTGTGCTAACTCAAAAAAATTCTAAGGATCATGAAATTCCAATTTCCTTCATGAGCTATGTTCTAAAAGCTCATGAATTGAAATATACCTTGATAGAGAAACATACTTTTGTAGTGGTCAAAGCTGTCAAGCAATTTTGTTTTTATATTCTTAATTCTCACTTTGTTGTGCTTGAACCTGTTAGAACCGTCAAGTCTATCCTTACACAACAGGAGTTTGGAACTAAGAAAGGAAATTGGGTAGAAAAAGTCTAAGAATATGACCTTGATAACTAAGCTTAGCTAGCTAGTTCAGTGTAAAGTCTTGTGTGAGCTTATTGTTGAAGGGGCTGATGAAGAATTGTCCACAAAAACAATTGATGTTCCTATTGTTCTCTTTCTTAGTTCAACAGATGAGTGGTATGCTAATATTGCACATTTTCTTACTTATGGAGAGTGTCCATCCCATTTGAGTGCCAAGGAAAAGAGATCTATTAAGCTAAGGTTTGCACAATATGTATTATGGGAAAATGCTTTGTTCAAGTGAGGCATTGATGGAAGATTCCTTAAATGTTAAGACAAGAACAACAAAAGAAGTTATTTTCATCTTTTCATGATTAAGCTTATGGATGACATTTATCTTCTGCTATCACTACCCATAAAATCATTCGTGCAGGGTACTATTGGCCTACATTGTTCGGAGATGCATCAAAATGGGTAGGTAAGTGTGAATCCTATCAGAATTTTATTGGGAGACCTAATTTGGCCACTTTACCACTCAAACCAAGTAGTGATTGATGAGCCTTTTCAATAGTGGGGATTGATTTTCATTATAACTCTTAACCCACCTTCCAGTGTTGGACATACTAACGTGCTAACTACTACATATAACTTCACTAAGTGGGTAGAGGCTATTCCATTCAAATGCACTAATTCAAGTGGTGTGTAATTTCATCAAGGAGAACATATTGATAAGGTTTGGGGTACCAAATAAAATTATGACCGATAATGCTTCAAATTTTTCTTCATCCGAGATGATGAATTTCTTCTATGGGTATGGAATTTTCCTTGCTTATTCTTCGGGCTATTACCTCCAAAGGGGATGGAAAATCAAAAATCAACAAATAATAATTTGGTAACCATCGTTCAAAATCTTGTCAATGAATCTCAAAATAATTGGCACAAGAAGATCTATGATGCTCTTATGGGTAGATAGAATTACACCCAAAAGAGAAATTTGTATGTCTCCATTTTAGGTGGTGTATGGTGTTGAAGCTCACCACCACAATAATAAAGGGAATTACTAGCCTTGCACTTAATGAAGGCTATTGAGGATTCAAGTTTCATCGAGTTCTCGACAAGAGGATCATGTATCTTCGTGGCTGATGAAGACAGATGCAAGTTTTGATAGGATCTCATCTCATCAATCAAGGTGAAATATTTATTTGATAAGAAGGCTAGACCCATAGAAGTTCAAGGGGGATACATTGTTTTTTGTGGGACAAAAGGCATGAACCTCAAGGAAGATATGGTAATTTTGATTCTCTTTATCTTGGACCTTTCAAAATCACACACTTTGGTAGAGAAAATTCTTTCTGTTTGGATTATATGTATGGATCCTCTCTTCCACTTCCTTATAGTGGGAAATATTTGATGTTTTCAAGTCCTAGGTGATTAGGAAGTCCTTTTTATATATTGTGTGTGGTGTTCTGTTTTTCCTTTTCGGTTTGTTTCCCTTCCAAGTGTGTTGTCTTTTATATTGCTTCGCCTTTGACTCTATTTTCCCAATGGATAAGGCACTGGTCTACTTTCCTTGAGTTTTTATTGAGTTCTTGATCTTTCCTTGTTCCTCCATCCAAGACAAGTCATCCCCAGAAAGAGAAAGTTGTTGTCACCCTCAAAATTCCCCTCGTTTTTGAAGTCAAGTTTCAAAAAAATTGAGTTGTTCCTTTGAGAGATGTTTGAGCAGATTGAGAAGTCGTGAGAGATAGAAAAATTTCACGCTTTGAAGAAGTCGGTGATCATTTGCAATATTTCCTGTCAATTTAAAATCTTGCATTCTATGCATGGTTGATAAAAAAATTTCTTCCTATTTGGATGCTTGAAAACTGCTTTCTTTCATTCAAATGAAATTTTCAATCCTTATCTTTTGGTTTTGGATTGTGTCGAGCCTTGTCTTTTTTTGTAGTTTCTCTTTCCATGGAGAACAATTTTAAATTCAGGCATAAATGGTGGATTTTCGCCTCCTCTGTATTTTTTCTATAGTCGTAAATGACATGCATATCTTCCATGTCAATTTTTGGCCCCAACATCCATGAGTATGTGGACATACTTGATTGGATGCGGCATGGCTGGTTTATTTTTGAACTTGTCACTTTTGTTATTTTTACAAAAGTGGCAAATTGGCTCCATGGCCCCAAACGATCTTGATTCATTGAATCGAGCTAAATCTAGAAGGTGGATCGTCAAATCACTTTGAATATTCTGGATTTATTGCCAAAAGGATTAAAGTTACAAAAATGATCTAATTCTATTGAAGCCATGTATTGAATATCTGTTGAAAATTCAAAGCAGAGAGGTGGGTTGTCGGGACACTTTAGGAATTTTGGATTTGTTTCCATAAAAGGCGTAAAGTGATAAATTGATCCACAACCCCATTAATGCAAGGGATAAATTCAAATGTTGAGCCCACATCGAAAGCCAAAATGGGAAGGCGGGCCACTGGATCATTTTGGGAATATTTGTTTTATTTCCAAAAAGAGAGTTAAAATTTATAAAATGCTCCATGACTCCACTAGGGTCTTGAGCCCACGTTGAAAAGTCAAAACAGGGAAGCGGGTTGGTGGAGAACTTTGAGATTTTTAGCCATGTTTCCAAAAGAAGTAAAATTATAAAGTAATTTGTGATTTTGTTACCACTCGTAAAGCCACGTGTCAACCTATATCAAAAGTGAAGTTGTGGGCCTATGGAATTTGAGGGATAATTTTACACCTTTCATCTTTTGCGCTAAAGATGTAATTTCAATTTCGGGCACGCAGATCCATTTTTCAAAAATTACATGTTCACCATTTTTGTATGGATTCGATTCAAATATTCAAATGAGCATAACTTTTGCTCCAGTGCTCAAAATTAAAAAAATTATACTGTTGGAAATATCTTGGTCTCCTCTACGCCATGGAAGTATAAAATATTTTTTTAGTAGGATTTTATGGTTGGAAATATGGAAAACATATTTCATGCCATTAATATGTGATGTGATTGCTTCAAACAGATCAGATTTAATCCGATCTCCCATCCTTCCTTCTCCAACATGCCAAACAGACATGGAGAACTGACTGGATATCTTGATTTGGGTGAAAATATGGAAAACATATTTCATGCAATTAATATGTGATCGAACTGCTTCAACTAGATCAAATTTGATCTAATCTTTCATCCTTCTTTCTTCAGCATGCCAAAGACATGCAGAACCAGATTTGACAGATTATAGGTGGATTTGTAGGGGCATTGATGGTTGGTGGTTGATCTTCCAAATCATATTTTCTTCCTTCTCTTCTTCTCCTCTTTTTCTTCATCTATAAATGTAAGAGCTTGGCTCATTCCAAATGTTGGAATCTATTACTTTTGCAATGTAATTACAATCTAAAGCTATCAATACATAAGAATTTCCCTTTTCTCTCTATCTTCATCTATTGTCTTTTAAAACTTACCTAAATCTATGGATAATTTATCTTCTCGTAATGAGAAACTTTGTGTTCTTATTGATATGATTTCTATAACTTTTTGTCTATGGAATGATATCTTATGCTTTGTGAATGTGAATGATTATGTTTTGTATCACCTTTTCTCAGTACCTATAAGGTTATACTATGCTATCTATATTTCCTAAAATCACTTTTATAGTTTATTCTTTCCTTTCTTCAGTTTCTTCCATTTATTTGTATTGATAAGCTATTTTGGTAAAAATCATTTCAAGATGTCAAAAGTCTAGCCTTAAGAAGAAAGTTTTACATTTGTATATAAGATTTGTTGCTTTCTTTCAATAAGGGAACCTCTCCCATAAAAATGAGGGACTTGCTTTCATCACTGATCGGGGTTTTGTTAATGTACCATTTTAAAACCCAACACATATGAAGGAAACTTTTTGTTTACCATGCTTAACTCTTGAAAAGTTGAATTTTCTAGCATTAAAAATTAGATGTTTATTTTTTCCATTTTGAATGTATGAGAAAATATATTTTAGATGAGTCTTTACTCTTGATCCCCTAAAGTATATGCCTTGATTATATTTGTATTTTCTAAGATGAACTTTTTTCTTATCTTGATGATTCTTTATTTCTACTCCCGATTCATTTTCTAGAAAACCTTGTAAATTTGCTTCATTTAATGTTGTAATTAAACCTTTTAATGTCGTAGATCTATTTCATTTAATCTTCATTGAAGGATGATAATCTTAAAGTGACAATTAGATATGCATTTTATTATCTTGAAATCATTTAGTGCAATCTATACTTGGTAGTATAGATTTTTTTAGAACATGTACTTGATTTTTTCTACTCTAACATGTACCTGCACACTTAAGAAAGTAGTTAGAACATAATTAGGTTTTTTTTTCTCTCTTACGTTCCATATTCTTCTTATTTTCTCTTTCTTGTAATGATTATTGGAATCATATGTGCTATTGTATAATATTCCTCTCTTAATTTTTTATCTATCTCTAATGTACCTTATGCTTCTGATATAAAGAAATCCATTTATATGTAGTTAGACAGTACATGAGTATAGATAAAACCCTGAGCTCTTAATTAATGCCTTTTCCTTCATTTTTCAGCTACACTATGACTTCTAGGAGATTAGGATAAAAGATGGAGCTGGAACTCGAGACAATAATATTAGAAGAAAACCCAAGGCAATTATGGGTTTCTTCTATACTCTTTTACTTTTAACTTTATGTACATGTACGTCTTTCTTTAGTAGTTATGAATTACATCCCATGGCTTGTGTGGGAAACATTATATTTCTTCATGAATAAATAACATTAATTTATGTAATCGAGTTATATGAGTTTTATAGTTATCTCGTATGAGTTGAAATCTTGTCTTTATCCTTTCTTAACTGATAATCAAAACTAAAAATATCTTCTAGTCCGACTAGTCCTTGGGAAACTTGTTTGTCTTTAATTGAACATTCTGGTCATATAAAAATGCTATAGTTTTCCCGATTTAATGTAGAATATTAAGCTTCTTCTTGTAGAAATCTACTGATTTGTTCATCATCTTCAAAAACTTGCCAATTTTCTTCATTATCAGGCATTGAAGGTCTGATAATCAGCTTTATATGTGGCTATACTTTGATGTTTTCGTTATGTTGTAGCACATCAAAGCTAACACATATTGTTGCAATCTATCTGCATGGTTGTTTTCATCTCTTGGAACAAATTGTATGTTAATAGCATCAAAATCTTCCATTAAGTCTAAAAATCTATGTTTGTAAGATTTCAAAGAATGAATTTTTACACACATTAAAAATTTTACTTGATTAATCACTAACTATAAATCACCAAAACTTGCAATGTGTCAATACCTCTAATTTTTCCCATTGTGAGCCATGAATTAATGCTTCGTATTCAACTACGTTACAAGTACATGAAAATTGAAGACTTGGAGCTAAAAATACCTTTTGTTTGTAGGATAAGTGATCTATAAACCTACACCTTGTCCTTTCTTGTTCTTTGTTCCATCGAAATGAATCTTCCATATCCCTTACATTATTTTTTCTATTTTGGACAGCAAGGGGATCTGTGAAATTTCTTCATGCAAACAATAATTGTTGTCACCGAATCACAACACCCCTGTGTTTATACAAGTGCATATACTTGAACTCACAGTGTGATTGGATAACATGGGTACTATCTCCAAGTTGTGGGACTTGCTACTTGAGATAGACCTCCAGAGAAAGCTGGTTCTTGCTCCTAAACTACCTGCCACAATCTACTCTAATGCAGGATAAGCTAACTATTCTAATCTAAATTTCCAAGGGACCAGGGAGAGAGAATGCACAAAATGAAAGCCTACACTAAAGCGGTGATACACCAGAAAAGGAGGGTGTGAGAGTATTCTCCAAATGCGTGAAATACAGAAGCAAAGTGCACACTAGAAGAGGTGATGACAGTTCTCCATAATCTAGCAAAATGCATTCACAATGATATTCCAAGCATACACAATGATAATGGATCCCTGCAAGAACATAAAAATAGACACAATATTCTTGTAGAAAGATTAAAGGGGCAAGAAGAATGCAAGAAAACACAGTAGGGGAAGATACATCCACAAACTGATATTTTATTGCTTCATGATATGCACAGTTCAATCTATTACAAGATAAGGGCCTGGATCACCATGCAAGGAGTCCACTACAAGGGCCTGCAACACACTGGCTTCACAAAGCAATTTTGGCAGAGCTTTGCTACCCAAAAACTCCCCCTTTTACAATGAGCCCAACACTCCAATTTATAGAAAAATGAGAAGGGGAAGAGAAGGGGAAAATGGAAATCCCAAAATCTGTCCTTCAACCACCTGTAAGAGGCATTAAATTGAGTGAAATGATTATATATTACTTGCAAAAGGCTCCCCATACTGTCCCATGTGCTGCAGCAGAGAAAGAATGATGACCATGCCTCTTAATTGCACTCCCAACTACCAAATAAAACACTGTTATGAACCCGGCCATGTTTTCTTAAAAATATCAATCAATATCTCATCAAATATAAAATTTCTTGATTTTTGTACGTCGGGCTCGAGCCATGATTCCAACGGTACCAACTTTGTGCGATTTTGTTGAGAAATGCAAAAGTTATGGCCTTCTGAGTGCGGGCAGCTATTTTGGGTCTAGCAGGCGTTTTCTGTCATTTGACGGGAATGAGCATTAACTGACTGGAGCCGAATATGTTTCTCTTATTTAAATATATCTACCCTCATTAAAAATAAGAAATCTAGTTTTTTTGGCGTAGAGGACGTCGTGCTCGTTCCAAAAAGTCCAATTTTATGAAAATCGGAGCTCGGAGTCAAAAGTTATGGCCGTTTGAAGTTTCACGGGTCAAATGTTGACTTTTCTTCCTTGTTGTCGGCCGCTTCGGCTTTTCACATCCCTCGCGTCCCTCCGGTCCCCGGATGTCCCGATGAAATTCCTCTGAACCGCCGAACTGGCTTCCAGTTCGCGCCCTCCGCTCACTTTTGTCCCAATTGGCTTTCGACCCGATGATTTGCTGGGACAAATTTTCCGATGCCCGAAATGGACTTACCCGCGCCAAACCGGCCGATCCGTGTCTTTCGTGTACCTACGGCAAAAATGTCCCAAAAAAACTTGGTGATTTTTTCACTTTTCAGCCGGTTCACATTTGCGTGTCCTCCACGTCCCTTTGTCCCAAGCTGTCCCAAGATCTGCGGTTCCCTATTTCGCCCGACTTCGGGCGGTTTACGTCTAACCTTGCCCAACTATCCCGGGCTGCTGTTTCAACAGATTAGTAAATTTTTTTGACTTTTTCAGCCAGTTCATATTTCTCGCGTCCCGCGTCCTCGATGTCCCAATGTCCCAAATGCTTGTCGAGACGCTGGCGGCCTTTCGGCCGGTTCGCGTCCAGATGTCCCTCATGTCCCGACTGTTGCGAGGACTAGGACTTAGCCATTTTTCATATTTTTTTCTGCCCCGAGCTTGTTTTTGCAATTTTTTCACATTTTTAAAACTTGCTGGGTTTTCTTCTTGGACAGGAGAGTTAGAAAAAATGCGGGGACCCCAGAAACATGATTTTTTGCCTTGAATCAATATAATTGCTTGGGACTAAAGAATTTGATGCATGTTATCAAAATTACCTTGAGGGGTGAATTTTGGATAACAATAAACACCAAACAATTCTTCCTCTGCTTCATTGAAATGATCATAAGCATGTTATTCTTGAGTTTTTTCATACATGAATAGATAAAAAACTCCATCTAATACGAAACATGTGTAGTAACATCAAAATTAGATTGATCTAAATATGCATAATTTGTTACATCGTATTTGAAGCATGAGGATCAATATGAAATCTACCTAGAGGCTCTAAATTTATAGTAAATTTAGTTCCCTACCTTGTAGTAAAGAACAAAAATGACCAATCTGAAGAAAGTTAACCTCTTATCTTTGATGTAAAATCTCTTGATAAGCATAAGGAAAAGTAGGGAGGTAAATCTACAACACTAAGACCTTGTAAGATAGTGACATTTAGGCAAGAATGTAAAGTTACCTCCAAATTTGTAATGATTCAAACTCTGTTAGTTGTTATTCCGGTAAGATGGACTAAAACATTTTTCCAGATCTCGTAGGTTCATTAACATAAGGACATATTTCTGTGCAATTACTTTTGGCATTACACTTCCACCACATGGAGATGCATTTCACAACTAAATGTTCTATAATAATAAAAGATAAATAAAAGGGTGGTGGTTTCTTGATATCATGAGCATTTAAAAATAATTGATCCATCCACGTTAACCTCTTTCATATGATATTGCTCCATTATACCAAGAATGAGCTTCTTTTTTATTGGTTTCAAAGAAATCTACAACTTAGCAAGCTCATGAGTAAGTAACTCTTATTGTCTTGGAATACCTAGAGCATCCCATAATGAAATATTAATATTACGATTTTTAATTACCTCAACAATATTAAAAGAAAAAACCTTTTTTAAAACAAATTCTATAATTTTAGCATAAGATTTAGTAGAAACGACTTTCTTGTTGTAAATATCTCCCCCCCGGGTAGATATAGAAAAACAGAAGAATATGGAAATCAAAGAAACTCAGAGCCTAATTTTTATTGCATCACCAACAGCCCTTGGCATAGGTAAGAGGCGCACGATAGAAGGTGTCGACACAAAAATGGATGCGCCCTTGGCATAGGTAAGAGGCACACGACAGAAGGTGTCGACACAAAAATGGATGCGCCCTTGGCGCGAGTAAGAGGCACGCATGACGAGAAGGTGTCGACACAAAAATGGATGCGCCCTTGCACGGAAAGAGGCACACGATGAAAGGTGTCGACATAAAAATGGATGCACCCTTGGCGCGGTAAGAGGCACACCAAAAAGTGTCGACACAAAAAATGGATGCACCCTTGGCGTAGGTAAGAGGCACACGACAGAAGGTGTCGACACAAAAATGGATGCGCCTTGGCGCAGGTAAGAGGTGCACGACAGAAGGTGTCGACATGAAAATGGATGTGCCCTTGGCGCAGGTAAGAGGTGCACGATAGAAGGTGTCGACACGAAAATGGATGCGCCCTTGGCGCAGGTAAGAGGCGCATGACAGAAGGTGTCGACACGAAAATGGATGCGCCCTTGGCACGTAGGTAAGAGGTGCACGACAAGGTGTCGACACAAAAATGGATGCGCCCTTGGCGCAGGTAGGAGAGTGTCGACATGGCAGAAGTTGCGCCTTGGCGCACGTAAAGGGCACATGACACAGAATGTCGACATGACAAAATTTGCCTTGGCACACGTAAGGGTATGTCGACATGAATATGGATGCGCCTATGGCACACCTTCAGGAGGCGCACATTCTAGCGCTATTCAAGCGGACCACGACCCGAGATATTCAGATGGCCATAACTTTTCACAGGGAGCTCGGATTCACGCAAGGTTGGACTTTTTGGAAAGCTTACGAGGTCCTCTATCCAACTACAATTGGATATCTTTAATTGGGTGGGAACAAGTTCTTAAAAATGCAAAATATAGTTTTCCACTTTTTGGGTTTGCTAGGGTTCTCACCTACCACCATAATGAGATGAATTAAATGCAACCTAGAGGTGGTTGGGGTAGATTTGGATTTCCTCTCTCTTCCCTCTCTCATTCTTCCTATAAATTGTAAGGAGGGGCTTCTTTCTAAGGTTGGACATTCTTGTTTTGCCCCCCCTTCTTCTCTTTGGCGGTGAATTTGTGGAGTTCAAACCTCCCATTAAAAATAATGCAACTTTGCCTCTTGGCATTTTGTAGTGTGTTGTATCAATCTTTGGAGCAAATAATGCATGTCTATGGATGATTCTCAACCCTCTCTGTGTTCATTTGCATCCTCTTGATCTTTCACTACAAATCAGTTATCATGCATGATCTTGCATTGCATTTTTATGGTTTGTGTTTATTGGCAAGACAGGTGTTCTTCATTCCTCGGTGCATCACCTTTGTAGTTTAGGTTTTATTTTATGCATCTTCTTACCCTGTCTCCTTGGCAAGTTAGTTTAGGTTTTGAGTAAACCCTCTACATTTTACGTGTGCATCTGAACAGAGGAATAGGAACCGGCCTTCATCCGGAGAGCTTTTCCATTTTTGCAAGGTCCCACACTTGGGAAAAGCTCCATGTTATGCAATCGCACTGAGAGTCTCAACCCATCGTGTTGCAGACATTCAGGGGTGTTGTGATTCACCATCAATAGTTTTGGCATGCCCGGTGGGACCAAGAGGTCATTCCACAAGATTTGAAGGAATTTTCAAGAAATTTGGACTAAAAATTGCAGGTTTTACAATTTCAGATTTTTCACCTTCCAGGCTGAACTTTGAAATCGATTTTCAAGGGCTTAACTTGCTCAAAACAAGTCAAAATTTCACCAGTTGATAGATCGGGGATAATATTCAAAAGGGTATTCTTAGATTTTTGAGATTTTGACTTTCAAAATTTCATGGTTTTTAGTATTTCGGGTTTTCCCAGTTGCCTTGCATGACCTGAGTTTCACCTGTACCTTTCGGGATTAGTAGCTGCACAACAAAACCCGATAACCAAATTGAAGAACTGTATCTTTTGGATCCTTCAAATTTTAAATTCTATTTTTAATATTGTCAGGTTTGGTGTGTAACTTGGCATAATCTAGCCTTTTGAGGCTCATTATCTAACACATCTGGCGACTCCGAAGGGGTAGAATTCAGTGGTATAGCAGCAAAAGTTGCCCAGGCATATGAGAAGAATTCGAACCAGGTCTGATACTCGAGAAGAGGGGCTATTTTCCACTTGCAACTATCACCAGGAGGAGGAAGGAGAGGAAGAAGACCACAAAGATCACCATCTCCACCTAACCGGACTTTGTCTACACCTCCACCTAGTAGACCTTTTCTCACATCAACAAGGGTTCTCAGGCCAATCAAAATGGCACAACCACTAAATCCCTTTGTCAATTTCACTGGCAGCAGTCCACTTGCCCTCAATGCACAGAATCCAGTTCCAATTGCAGCATTGAAGAACATTCCATTTTTCACTGGAGAAAATCATACCACTCCGGTGATCATGTCAAAGACATTGCTAACGTTTGTGCGATCCATGAGATAAATGAAATGGATGTTCTTTGTCAAATTGCTTGGCATCTTCATTCAAAGGGAGGCATTGCAATGGTTTAGGAGCCTTGGAGCTGGTACTATCCAAAATTGGAATCGATTATGCATAGTTCTCCATGAGCGAGTTTGGAGAAAAGGGAGACAATTTGTCTCTACTAGAACAATTGACAACTATCAAGAGAGCTCCCAATGAGCGGTGGTGAACTTCAACTTCAGATTTCAAAGGTCTTGGGATAGGATTCCGGTGGCCATTAGGCCAACAACAGTGAAGGTGCTTTTCTATACTATCTTAAGGCTTTGAATTCGATATTTCTATGTTAATTCAATCTATGGGAGGCACAACCTTACCTGCTTATATAGCATTGCCATTAGGGCTGAAAACTATCTTATTCAAGTGGTAAGTGGCTCTGAGGCCTCCCATGCCCTTGTATCCAAACTTAGAAAATCCAAGCACTAGTCAAGCACCCACTTTGGCTCCTATTCCCACTCCTAGAAATCAAAGTTCAAATGAAACTTCTACTTCATCCTCTAGTGCTTCAAATGAACTCCAGAGGTTATGAAACAATTACGAGAACCTTGGAAATGAGTGGTGACTATCAAAAGAGCAACAAGCTCAAAGTGCTTTAGACCGTATCACCTCAAGCACGATACCGGCTAGGCCCCATACCAACAAAATAGGTCACCAGCTCAGGCTGCAAATCAAAATCAAAGCCAAGTAAGGCCTCCCGCTAATAGACCATTTCAGCCCTATAACCCCAATGTTGCATCTACTTCTAAAGCATTAGTGCCAGTCCAAAACAACATAGCTCAAGAGTATGATTGGTGTTTCCCATGCAATGAACCTCACAACCAATCTATGTGCTTTAATGGTGCTTTGAACCAAGCCTTGATGGTGACAAATACTGGCGTTGAGGGTGAAGTGAGTCAAGAAACAAATCAGCAACAAGGGACATCTCAGCAAAACACAGCTACAAATGATACCGCACTTGCGAATTGGCAAGCTGAGGATTTTTGTGGCATGAATCAAACAATTTCTCAGAGTGTAGCAGCTAACACAAGATCAAAGAAGAGGAATATTGGTGAAGGGCAGTCATTGGCTCCAAGTGATCTACAACCTTCCATCACTCCACAAGGTGTTGGTAAGCAAAATACAGCTCCAAACATGCAAGGACAGCCCAAACCACCTTCTAAACCAACTCAAATGCCAACTTGTTGCTGCCCATGCACAAGAAAGGAATGTGCAGCCTAAAGGACAACAAAGAGATCTTTCATCCCCATTTAGCATCATTGATCAAATGAAGAAGACAAATGTGAATATATCAATGTGGGAATCTTTATCCATCCCAGGCCAAAGAGATCTTCTACAAGCTGCCATGAAGAATTGGTCAACTTCGAACCAGCAAGTCCATATGCGAGAGAATGTCCTCACAAATGCTTGCTCATCCTGAAGGGAATCATGGAGGACAACAAGGTAAAGTTTTGAAGCCCCCTCCATTCTATGTTTCATTAATCATTGGGGATAAACTAGTACACAATTGCATGATTGATTCGGGGCAAGTAAGTAGTTCTGTCATGCCCAAGCAAATAGCTGATCAGCTGGGTCTCCAATATGAAGTCATATCAAAGGGGGTAGTGCAATTGGATGGGACAACAGTAGCAATGGTAGGAGTGATTAAAAATTTGAATCTTACCTTGCATGCATGCCCCAACGTTACCGTTTTGCAAGATGTGTCAGTGATAGATTTGCCACCACTCTTTGCCCTATGCTTATCAAGGGATTTCACAGCTAAAATTGGAGGCTACTTATCTGCTGATTGGTCACACATGTTGTTCAGAACAAGATATGGTACTAAGGTCACAATCAGATCCGAACCAATTGCAAACTTTCATATTGAGCCTCATACTCCAAGCCAAATCAATGCCAACTGTTCAGCATTTGATCAAGAAGATTATCCAAGCACAGATGAAGCTGACACCAAAGTTGGAAGCATCCAGATTTGACTCTTGATGAATGGGCAAAGCAAGGTACATGCTTTTGATCCCTACCAAGAAGTAGAAGAATCTAAGCTAGGAGTCTATTGCATACATGAAGAAAACCAACCTATTCCTAGCATCACCAAACAAACCATAAGGATGACAATGAGGTATGGAAATTATTTTTCGATGGATCAAGGAGTAGGCAAGGTGCAGGAGGAGGAGCTATGCTTGTTTCACCTCAAGGCATCAAATATTATTCATCTTTTCGTTTCCAGTTTTCTTGTTCAAACAACACAGCTGAATATGAGGCCTTGATTCATGGACTTCATTGGGCTAGGAAAAAGGGCATAAAGAACTTGCAGGTGTTCGGGGATAGCGAGCTGATCGTCAATCAAGTCAGGGGACAACATGCTACAAAGAATGACCTGCTGAAGAACTACAAGAATAGGGTATGGGACCTCGTTGAGGATTTCGAAGCTTTCAACATCATGTCCATACCTAGGAAGAAAAATGAAGCCGCGGATAGGCTCGCAGCAGTTGGAGCAACGTTTGATGTGGTTGACAACATCAAAAGGAAAAAACACAGCCACATATCCATGTGATTGTGAGGCCAGCAGTTCCAGATAATAACACAAGCTGGCAGGTGTTTGAGAACGATCAACAGATCGTCAATTTCTTACAAGAAGAGGCTGAATTCTCAGCTAGGAATCAGGACAGATTAGAGCAGCAGTATGGGGATCAAGTAGTGCAGTTGCGGACAAACAAGCTTCCCAAGGGTTTAGTAACATTGGAGTCTATCTTCAACCCTAACGACCAGTTCCATAAGGAAAAGGCTAACATACAGGTCAAGAGAGAAGATTCAGAGCCAATTCCGGTTGGGGAAGGCAAAACACTTCAAATTGGCAAAGTGGCCACTGAGCAGGAGAAATCAGATTTCATACAACTTTGCCAAGAATTTCCAGATGTCTTCACTTGGAGCTATGAAGACTTGAGAGGTTTCAATCCGAAGTTGGCACAACATACCATAGAATTGGATCCAGATGCTAAACCCATCAGGCAGAAGCAGAGACCAGTCAACCCTCACATTGAGCCTCTAATGAAGAAAGAGCTAAACAAGCTAATAGAGGCAAGCATTATATTCCCGATCAAGCACTCAAGCTGGGTTGCAAACTTGGTTCGGTCAGGAAGAAGAGTGGAGAAATCAGGTTGTGTGTAGACTTCCGAGACCTCAACAGGGCATCTCTTAAAGACCATTACCCACTTCCTTCAATGGAACAAATATTGCAAGTGGTATCCGGTTCGGAGAGATTCTCTCTCTTAGATGGCTACTCAGGGTATAATCAGGTAATGGTGAAGGAAGATGACCAGTTCAAGATGGCTTTCACCACCAAATGGGGCACATATGCCTACAAGAAGATGCCATTTGGCCTATCAAATGTTGGAGCCACTTTCCAAAGGGCAATGGATATGGCATTCAAGGGGTTGATCAATAAAATAGTTCTGATATATCTTGATGACATCATTGTATTCTCCAAAAATGTAGTGGATCACCTCTTTCATCTGAGGCAGGTATTTCAGAGGTGTAGAAGATTTGGGGTATCATTGAATCCCAAAAAATGCATATTCCTGGCTCACGAAGGAAAACTTCTAGGCCATATTGTTTCAAAGGAGGGATTGATGATTGACCCAGAAAGAGTTGAAGCAATTCGAGCGTTGCCATTGCCAAGTCATAAGAAGGCTCTTCAAAGCTTCTTAGGAAGGATCAATTTTGTCCACAGGTTTGTTCCAAACTTTGCAGCTCTCGTAAAGCCAATAACACTGATGTTGAAGAAGAGCATGGCATTTAAGTGGACATCTGAAGGCAAGGCAAGTTTTGAGGCAATAAAAGAGGCTATATCTCAAGCTCCAACTCTCGTCAATCCAGACTTCTCCAAGGATTTCATGCTTATATGCCTTTGGTGGTGGAGACACAATTTCTACAATCCTGGCACAACAAAACAAAGAAGGATTAGAACAACCAGTTGCTTTCTTCAGTCAAGGCTTGGAGGAATACGAAACTAGGTACTCTTTCATTGAAAAGCATGTCCTTGCAGTGATCAGGAGTTTAAAGAAATTCAAGCACCTAGTCTCAAACAACAAGATCCAATTATTGGTCTCTCATGTGGGAGTCAAGGACTTCCTTCTAAACAAGGATCTGAATGAGAAACGTGCAGGATGGATAACTCGTGTCATGGAATATGACATCGAGATCAAGGTCACCAAACTAGTACGTGGGAAGGGACTATGTGAACAACTAGCCTTGAGTCAACAAGTTGAAGCAGGTGATGAAAAAGAGACTGTCTTGGTATTACAGGGTGGTCAAGAACAGGAAAATGATGATGTGCCTACTCCTTGTTGGACTCAGAGTATGATAAACTTCCTACAGACAGGCCTATGCCCTCCAGAAATGAGCAAAGCAAAGAGGAGATACTTCAGATTACAAGCCATTCAATATGTGCTTGTTGATGGTGTTTTGTTTAAAAAGGACATCAATGGAGTTTTATTGAGGTGCATTGGGATGGGTCAAATTGAGAGGGTGTTACAAGATTTTCATGATGGAGATTCCGGAGGACATTTCACCCCACGAGTAACAGCTCTCAAGATAATGAAGGCAGGATATTATTGGCCGACAGTGTTCAGTGACTGCTATACATGGATAAGAAAGTGCAAGAAATGTGCACTCTTCACAGGAAAAGAAAGACTAGCAGCACTTCCATTGCACCCAATTTTGGTTGACCAACCATTTATGCAATGGGGATTGGACTTCATTGGGGTCATAAATCCTAACTCAAGCCAAGGCCACAAGTGGATTCTCACGGCAAATGGACTATTTCACCAAGTGGACCAAAGCAGTAGCGCTCAAAGAAGCAAATGAGTCTAACATACTAGACTTTTATGAAGGAATAGTGACCAGGTTCGGTGTGCCGGCCACTATCATATCAGATAATGCATTAGCATTCATAGGTTCCAAGATTACAGAATGGGCTGTCAAGAATGGAATCTATTTGAGCACCTCTTCAAATTATTACCCGCAGGGTAATGGACAGGCAGAGTCCACAAACAAGAATTTGCTAAGGATCATCAGAAGGACTCTGGATGAAAACCAAAGGACATGGCATACCAAGCTAAGATCAGCATTGTGGGCTGATAGAATAACGCCAAAGAGGTCTACTGGTAATTCTCCCTACAAGTTGGTCTATGGGAAAGAGGCAGTATTGCCTATATCATTAGAATTGCCAGCATTGGAGCTCATGAAGCAGTTGGAGTTGTCTGAGTTCAAACCAATGGAGGCCAGGTATGCAGAGTTGATGGAATTGGAGGAAATCAGAGAGCATGCAGTTTAGATGATTGAGAAGGATCAGGCCTTAGTAAAAAGATGGTTTGATAAGAAGGCAAGAGCAAGGACCTTCCAGGAAGGGGACCTAGTCCTGAAATGGGATGCAGATCGGGAAAAACCAGGAAAGCATTCCAAGTTTGATGCCATTTGGAGTGGCCCCTATATGGTCACGGAATGCAAAAGTAGTAATGCCTTCCAATTGTCTACATTGGATGGAGAAGAACTCCCGATTCCGGTTAACGGAATCTATCTTAAACATTGCTACTAAAAGGAAAAGGTTTACCCTTGTAAATATTAGCCTAGATTTAAAATTCCTCTAAGTGCGTATGCACATCGTCTTGTTGTAGTTAGGTTTCAATTTCCCTAAGTGCTCCGGCACAAGTTTTGTTGCTCTCAGGTTAATTTCTACAGTTCAGCATGCTCTCGAAGAAGGAGTTGCGATACCAGGCTCGGGATCAGAGATCAAGTTGGTTTCAGGTTATTACTTATGACTCCATGCCCAATGGATTGCTAAAAGGCCACTGATCTTCTACCTAGCAGGCAGGTGATCCCGTTGAGTCACCAAATTGTTGTAAATATCTCCCCCTGGGTAGATATAGACAAACAAAAGAATATGGAAATCAAAGAAACTCAGAGCCTGATTTTTATTGTCGTCACCAACAGCCCTTAGGCAGGTAAGAGGCACACGACAGAAGGTGTCGACACAAAAATGGATGCGCCCTTGGCGCAGGTAAGAGGCACACGACAAAAATGGATGCAGGTGTCGACACAAACATGGGATGCACCCTTGGCGCGGGTAAGAGGTGCACGACGAAAAGGTGTCGACACAAAAATGGATGGATGCGCCCTTGGCGCAGTAAGAGCGCACATGACGAAAGGTGTCGACACAAAAATGGATGCGCCCTTGGCACAGTAAGAAGCGCACACGACGAAGGTGTCGACACAAAAATGGATGCCCCTTGGCGCGAGTAAGAGGCACGGAGAAGGTGTCGACACGAAAATGGATGCGCCCTTGGCGCAGGTAAGAGGCGCACGACAGAAGGTGTCGACACGAAAATGGATGCGCCCTTGGCACAGGTAAGAGGCGCACGACAGAAGGTGTCGACACGAAAATGGATGCGCCCTTGGCGCGAAGTGCGAGTAAAAGGTGCATGACGACGAGGTGTCAACACACAAAATGGATGCGCCCTTGGCGCAGGTAGGAGAGTGTCGACATGGCAGAAGTCACGCCTTGGCACACGTAAAGGGCGCATGACACAGAATGTTGACATGACAAAATTCACGCCTTGGCGCACGTAAGGGTATGTCGACACGAATATGGATGCGCCTATGGCGCACCTTCAGGAGGCGCAACATTCTGAGCACTGACAGGAAGCAGACCCTGACCCAGATATTCAGATGGCCATAACTTTTCACAGGGAGCTCGGATTCATGCAAGGTTGGACTTTTTGGAAAGCTTACGAGGTCCTCTATCCAACTTGGATATCTTTAATTGGGTGGGAACAAGTTCTTAAAAATGCAAAATATAGTTTGCCACTTTTTGGGTTTGCTAGGGTTCTCACCTACCACCATAATGAGATGAATTAAATGCAACTGGAGGTGGTTGGGGTAGATTTGGATTTCCTCTCTCTTCCCTCTCTCATTCTTCCTATAAATTGTAAGGAGGGGCTTCTTTCTAAAGGTTGGACATTCTTGTTTTGCCCCTCCCTTCTTCTCTTTGGCAGGTGAATTTGTGGAGTTCAAACCTCCCATTAAAAACTGTAATGCAACTTTGCCTCTTGGCATTTTGTAGTGTGTTGTATCAATCTTTGGAGAAAATAATGCATGTCTGTGGATGATTCTCAACCCTCTCTGTGTTCATTTTCATCCTCTTGATCTTTCACTACAAATCAGTTATCTGTGCATGATCTTGCATTGCATTTTTATGGTTTGTGTTTATTGGCAAGACAGGTGTTCTTCATTCCTCGGTGCATCACCTTTGTAGTTTAGGTTTTATTTTATGCATCTTCTTACCCTGTCTCCTTGGAAAGTTAGTTTAGGTTTTGAGTAAACCCTCTACATTTTTACGTGTGCATCGCACCGAGAGTCTCAACCCATCGTGTTGTAGACATTCAGGGTGCTTGTGATTCGCCATCAACATTTACTTCAACAACTTTTGAAATCTAAGGTATGAATAATCTTCTCGTGATTATGTTTGCAATGGTCTTTGTTTCTCTTTTTTAGATGAATGGCTTGCCATTTTGAAGGAGAAACATAGTTTTTTTGTTTTTTCACCTATACTTATTGTTTTATCGGTTAATGTAGGCATAATAGCTCTATTTTCCTATTTATCTTTATCTTAATCCGTTTCTTGAGACCTAGTTCGACATTGCAATAAAATCTTCCTCTCCAATGATGGTCTAGATTATGTTTAGGTGGTTTTTATTATGAGTATCTTGCTTCCCACCATCCATTTGAGGCATGAATAATGCTTCAGACTCGAGGTTTACAACAAGTCTTATACTTAAGAATGCATTTTGATAAGTGGCACTGAATGAGGTTGATTACAAGGTGGACACCATTCCTCCGAAACCATATTGATTGGAACAAGATAAATTGATGAACTAGGCACATTTGAATCAAATTTACTTTCCTAATATGGTTTTCTATAGTTCTTATTTTTCTAGTAAGGCTTCCTATTATGCTAATTTTGTTTATTTTGCTAGTAAGAAGCTTGATAAGGCCTACTAGGCTAAGCTAGTTTGTTCTCAATTGATGTTAAATTATTTCCCATAGTATGCAAATCCTTAACTACATCATCCGATTAAGCTAAAACAACATTATCTATAATGGTAATAGACTATGGAACAGGTGAAAATATTCTATAAGAAGCATTGAATGCCTTGGTACTAGTTTTCAACCTTGAATAAGGCTATTTAGCCCTACTGAAATATTATAGGCTATTGGGAGAGTTTCACCTCCCATAGAATTAATCATAGTTAAAATATCACTATTTAAAGCTCTTAGATGATATAGAAATGCATGACCAACTTGAGGCTTAACACTAGCTCAAATTCTTTCCCAAGTTCTGAAAATCTCATGTTAAAACTAACCATGAATTCATGAGGAACACTTTTGATTGTAGACAGTTGTTCTATGAGAGATAAATGATCAAAATGGTCTTGAAATTGCTTAAGTAATTTCTCTCCTAACTCATCCCAAGTTATTATACTCCCTATTTCTAAGGTTCTATACCATTGCAAATATTTTCCTTTAAATGATGCAACTAAAAGTCTTAAGGGTACATCTTCATGAGTAATATTATGGACATCACAAAGGGCTACGAAATCTTTAATGTGCTCTATAGGGGTAATCTTATTTTAACCATGTGAATGAAGGTAAACTTTTTAGGAAGCAATAGGTATATCATGGTAAAACTTGAATTACTAAAGGGATGCCATTAGTAAAAAGATAAAAATTATAGGTGGTTGTATAGCCATTGGAATAAATGGGATTTGAACAATAAGATTAATACTTGGTGAAGGAATGTTAGGAGGAGGGTTTCCAAAACCAAGTGTATGATAAGGAGGTATTGCTAACTCTTCTACTTCTTACAAAATTCAAAGGTAAAAATACATTTAGTAGGAATTCCTCTTCTTGAGGATCTTGTAGTCACTTTAGGCTTGGAACATGCTAAAAACTAGTCTAAAATAATCCTTATGGAGTTTCCAAATAAATATTTTGATCTTTTGAATAAATTTTTACATCTTGATTCTCCAAAAGTGACCTTCTTTCACTATAAATCTGCTATAAATTGTTGTAATCTATTGTAATCCACTGCAGATTTGATCCGTAGTCCCACCAGCTTGCCAAAAGTTATTATCTCTTGAAAGTGCACCCTAGTTGAGAGATGAAAGGAAGGGTTCTAAGCTTTCTTTGATCTCTCACATTCCTAGATACAATGGAAACACCTTAGGTCTGTGGGTATACCTATTGTTGAGGTGAGTCTCTAGATATCAAAGATGGTTCCTTATTGATGTATCCTAAACTATTTTTTTGGGTTTTGAGGGTAAAAAGACTCTCTAACTAAAATTTTAAATGGGTGATACACCAAATGTATTAAGATATTTGATTGAGTATATGCACAATAAAAAATCAGAATGAATTTTGTATGCACAAATCAATAGTTTTTAATAGAATATAAAGGCAAAACACTTTATGTATTGAGGGATAAATAACAACAACATGACAAGATAAACATCCAAACTAACATTATGCAAAAATACAATATTCCAGCAATGTAAGATTATTAATCAAGGAATTGACATTCAAAATAATTAATAAAAGAGATAAACACCACTGAAAATAATTGGAAAGGCAAAATCAGTTCTAATTCAAGGCAAAACTCGCAGAAAATTGCTTCAACATTCCTATGTCCAAAAGTCCTCTTTTTGTGCCTTATAATTACACATAATATATACCAAGATTATTCACCCAACCTCTCCTAAAAATAGGCTAAAAATTTGTGCTCTTCCATGCATTCTAATTTTATCCCTTTATCATGAATAAATAAAGGAATAAAAATAGACATGTTGATTACAATGAGGCATTAATAGCCTTAGTTACAAAAATAAATTTAAGTCAAAGTGCAATTGACTGATCTATTTTTAATAAAACTTGGGTGAATAATTTTGCTAAAATTAAATATTTCTTGTTGTGCAAATCTTCTCCAATGTGCATGTAATCTTTGTCTTCTTCTACTTGATGTGACACTTGTAACTTGATCCACTTGCAATGATAAAATTAGGCATTCTTAAATTTTTCCCCTTGGATGCACATGTAAAAATAATATTCCTCTGTAAGAAAATATAATTCCTTTTTCCTTAAATACTTTAGCAAAATACTCACCCAATGTGTGGGGACAACCTCCAGGAATGTGTAGAAAAAATAATACCCTTATTTTAAATAAAAGGTAATTAGGACCTCACTTTAGTCTTTTAAGACTCTGATGTTGACATCTTTGTAAGAACGATAACTCGTGTGATAATGATATATCTATCCCTTTATGACTACATGAATAATATTATTCCTACAAGTGAAATAATGTATTTGTCTTCAATTCAAAAATTTGAACTCCTCCAGTGGGGACCACTATGATCATGATGCAAAATAAGCTTCCTTGCATGAATAATTACCACTTGTACTTCCCTATGCCATTCAAGACTTTAAGGTAATTTGG
This sequence comes from Taxus wallichiana var. yunnanensis, assembly GCA_018340775.1. Lineage (NCBI taxonomy): Eukaryota > Viridiplantae > Streptophyta > Pinopsida > Cupressales > Taxaceae > Taxus > Taxus wallichiana. The sequence continues at coordinate 990,979,029 of CM031242.1, forward strand.
ATTGTTTTAAGGAATATTTACTCCTTTGACTTGTCACAAGTATGTATATTAATTTACCTTTTGGTGCCATCATTTGTTTGAAAAGGTGACCACCTTGATTATTTTTGCTTAGACTATAGTCATGTCACTATAGTCACGGGCCTCATTTGATTTGATCGACATATTGGACATTGGACCACTTTTGGTAAGATCATTGTATACATATGATTTGGTCACCTTTGAATAATCATTGGCATAAGGTAAAGTTTACCCTTTTTATAATCATTGGTGCATATAACTTTTGGGGATCCCTTTTGATCAATCATAACAATGATTTGTCAATTTTTTATTTTTGTGGTATTAAGGTTTAATACCTTAATTAGGTCGATGCATAATGATATTTTTTATTATTGGGTTGGCCCCTTCTTACGATGAATCAGCCCATCACATGTAGTTTCGGTGACTAGACTTAACTCCACTGGAGTTCTAAACCGTGGTTGTGTTGATTACATTCGATGAGAGTCATTGATCTTTGTCCTGATGATCTTCGACCGTCGATATTTCTCTCCCCATGGTTATGGTTTTGGATTTGTAATAAATGTTCTTGGTGCTTATTAATCTGTTTATTTGTGTACATCTTGATATCTACCATTTATTTTCTGACCAGGGTAAGTGAGGAGTCTGATCAGTAGTAACTTGACTTTGCATTGAATTTGATAATTGAATTACAACCATTGATCCCTGTACCCTTGTATATCTTAAACGATGATCGTATAATCCATGGTGAGTAGGTAGTTGGCGGTGTTTGAATGTTTCTCATTTAATATTTGCATGATTTGATCTTGATCATTGAACCATTAACTTAGGTCGAGTTAGGTTTCATTGGGATTTAGTTTGCACAAGTACAAAAATCAACATGATCATTCAAGTCATTTGCATTTTCATTTTTGGGAAAATCCTAGAAATTTTTTTACTATTGATTATTGAAGCTCTGTATCTATGAATAATTACACATTTTAATGCTTTTTCTATATTCTTCATGCCCTGCAAGTTTTCTTGTTTTGGCCATCAATACGAGCTTGATTTTGATGTTTTACTACTAGCATTCCTCAAAGTTTATATTTTTAGAGCTCGTTGTGGTTCATTTTATTAACGGAACTTTGTTCTTATTGTCGCTTTCTGCTCTGTTCGAGCTCTTCCAATAGTGATCACCATGAAAGGTTAAAGGTGAGCTAGTCTAGTTCTTGCACCCATATACTTCCATTTTAATTTTTCCTTGGATTTGATATTGAATATTTTGAAAACGTTCATGGGTTTTGTGATCTCTTGCTCTTGATTGAATTTTGATTTTAAAAATCATTTTGGGTGACCATCGTTTTACTATGGACCTGATCATTTTGATGTTTTTAACAACTTTGAGCTTCCTGGAAAGTTTTTTCCTCCATATTAACATATTTTTGTATCTTTTGTAAAATATTTTGCTAAAGTGGCTCATTCTAAATATCCCATATTTGGGTTTTTCATGTTTTCATTTTCCATGCTTTGAACTTTTGAGCTCATAGAGATGCCATTTCTTGCAACTTGGCTTAAAATCTATATATGTTGATGACTGTAATTTCTCTCCTTATTGAGACCTCTAGCTTTTGGTCGGGTTATATAGGTTGGTGGCTCGTTGTGTTTCTTTTCTTTGCATAAAAGTATGCTTAGGTGTTTACTGTTTTGCACAAGTGATTCAAGTTATATCTTTCTTCTACTTTGATGTCATTTCAACTAGTCTCAAAATGAATCTCTCGGTTGATATCTTGTACAACCAAATCTATTCATCATTGTTTTCTAGAAAAATGAACTCGAATATTTTTCTTTAATAACTTGTAGGATTCTTTTCTCTTTTGAGTATGAAAATGTTTGTACACTTCTTAGAACTTTCCTTTTATCTATGCTTGGTCGCAGTTCGACCTTCAAGAATTGAGCATCTGAAAATTGTATCATAAATTGGCAAGAACGAGTTACTTTTATGTTCATTACTGAAAACTCTAATTTATTTATGAAACACATTTTGGGGTATACTCAAATTTGTGATCTGTTTGTTTGAGATAGAAACAATTAGAGTTGTTAATATCTTTCGCTTTTACCAGCTTTTGAAGAACTTTTCTATAATTATATGCATAATATTTATCTCTTTTATCTAAAATATATGGTATTCACACTCCAATTGATATGTAACTTGAGTACATCGCATCCTACTAAAACTTAGGGTTCTTGTAATTTTGAGCACTACTTTGCTTCATTCAGTTGTAGTTGACCATTCTTGATAGAAAATTGTAAATCAAACCAATTCTCATACTATAAAATTGAACTCCAATGGAAAGGTCTTCATGAGGGCTTTTGTTGAATCTTAATAATCAATACTTGAAGACATGTGCATGACAATTTTATAGTATAATGAGCATTGTAAACTATATATTCTGTTATATCTATTTTGTTTCATGACATCACATTTCTTATTTAATGCCTTGGACTACTACATTAATTCTTCTCCTATTTTATCTAGCAAGCCACTTTCAAATTTGGGACTACATCTTAAAATGTTCTCCTCTACTTGAAGGAGCACCACTTTCTATTTGTAATCCTAATGACCTACAACTTTGTTTCTCTTTAATGTTATACCTATTTTTATGGCTGGTTAGAGATCATTACCTTTTCAAGTTGTAAAGAAATTTTATGGTGCTTCTTATATCTTTTACAAAGATTGGGATGAACTGCATTCTATTTCAAGGTCTAAAGAGTCTTAGTTTCATTGTTAAAAAACAACATTGCACTTGTACCTGATCATCTAAGCTTTTGGTTCTTTTCCATTTCACTCGATCTTTTAATAATACAACACTGAATATATAAGTGAAACATATGAATGAATTGATCTTTATTTTAGTGTATTTATGATGCCTTGTCTATTATTCTTGAAGAATGCATGATTGATGAATTGTACAATTGATGATTTTTGAAGCATGATTAGACACCTTGATTTGAGTTGTACTCACATCATTCCTATGAATGTTTTGATTGTTCTTTTAAAAATCACTTCACTTTATCATTCTTAACATGGAAACATATTGGTCCTATCAATTTTGAATGATGATCCTTATTTTCATTAAGATTACTTAATATTATAAGAAATTAATATCTTCTTGTATTTTGTTTACTAAAATTGATACTTTGTAATTAAAGATCACTTATTTCTATTCCTTCAAGAAATTGTAGTATATCAGGTTGATATACATATGAATGTCATATAACAGAAGTTAAGCTCATTGAGATGCCATTTCTAAGTCCATATGCTTCAAAGTTGATTTGAAATCAAATTTCTGAAACTTGTAAACATGTTTTGTGATCATGATGCAATGTTATGCTTTGATATTTGATACTTGTATTTCTTTGTTTGAATCTGTAATCTAAACCTTGAATAAAAGCTCCTAACTTATCCACTTTTTTAGAGGATATGATTTTCTTAGTCTGTAGCTTATTGCTGCAATTTTATCGTGATATTGAAACATATCCTTTCATGCAAGAAATGATTATTGAGATATGAAGGATTGTTTTAGTTTACCATGCTTAACTCTTGAAAACTTTGAATTTTCAAGAATTTAAAAAATGAGATGTTTATTTTTTCCATTGTGAATGTATGAGAAAATATATTTTAGCTGAGTCTTTACTCTTGATCCCCTAAAGCATATGCCTTGATTATATCTGTATTTTGCAAGATAAACTTATGTCTTATCTTGATGATTCTTTATTTCTGGTCTTGATTCATGTTCTGGAAAACCTTGTAAATTTTCTTCATTTAATGTTGTAATGAAATCTTTTAATGTTGTAAATATGCTTCATTTAATATTCATTGATGGTTCATAATCTGAAAGTGACAAGTAGATATCCATTTCATTATCTTGAAATCATTGAGTGCAATCTATACTTGATAGTACATATTTTTTTTAACATGTATTGATCTTTTTCTGCTACAATCTCTACCTGCAAACTTAAGAAAATAGTTAGAAAATAATTAGGCATTTTGGCCTCTCTTATGTTCCATAGTATTTTTCTTTTCTCTTTCTTGTAATGATTTTGGGAATCATATGTGCTACTGTAGAATACTACTTTCTCAATTTTGTATCTTTCTCGATGTACCGTATGCTTCTAATATAAAGAAATCTATTTGCATGGAGTTAGACTATACATACCTACAAATCAAACCTTGAGCTCTTAATTGACGCATTTTCATTCATTTTTCAGGTACACTATAGGTGTTGGGAGAGTAGGATGAAAGATGGAGTTGGAACTAGAGACAAGAAGATTAGAAGAAAATCCAAGGCAATGATGGGTTTCTTCTATACTCTTTTACTTTTAAATTTATGCACATGTACTTATTTCTTTAGTAGTTATGAGTTACATCTCATGGATTATGTGGGAAACATTGAATTTCTTCATGAATAAATAATATTAATTTTTGTAACTATTTTATACTTCTTTCTACATTGAACTTTTATGATGGATATTGATTATATAATGAAATAAACAACTCAATCACATAATTAAATGCATTTAAATATGTAGAAATAATGAGTTTTGAGGTACCTATAACTTAATAATAAACTATCTTTCATGTAAACTAACTCCGTTTGGTTTTCTTGAATTTAACATTTCACCTAAATTGTGAATATCACCTTCATTAAGGAAATACATTAGTCCTTCGGGAATTTTTTTTTCCTTGTTCAAATTGAACATGGAATGCTAGCCTATGTGACATGTTACATTGTGTAACAACACACGTAGCTACGCATTAGATACATGTAGTTAATCAATTGTTCCATCTGAAAAACACAATAAAAATGTAATTCATCCCCCTTTTAAGTTCACTTCATCAATGCCTTTCATCATAAAGGAAGTTTCGAGTTTCCCATCTTTGCACAATTGCAAAAATTATCAACATTTCTTGTGATCCTACGAGGAAAGTTGCTTGCTAACTTGTAGACCAAACCTTTGCTCTTGTCCATTGGGCATAGAGTTAAAGCATATAATTAAAATCCACCTTTATGAAAAATAAACTAAAGATGGGAAAGGATATGGTGAACCGATCACGTGCATGAGTGCACATTATTGAATTGAAAAACATTGCAATGTACATGAAATACACTTATTGAAAGTGAAATCCTGCTCTAACCAAACACTGTAGGATTTTCAATAACAATGTTTAAGAAACATACCATTCAAAGGAATGGGAAGTTCCTCTCCATTCAGCCTTGAAATTTGAAATGAATTATGTTATTTACAAGCTAAAATAATATAGGGACCACTCCATATTGTATCACACTTTATTTAGTTTCCTAGGTTTGCACGGTCACTTCCCTTTTTAACACAACGTCTCCTTCATTGAAGACTCGAACTTATTCTTCTTATCAAATGTTTTCTTGATCTACCTCTGATTATTTTCCATATTTAGATGAGCTTGATCTCTTAGCTCTTTTAGCTCCATTAATTATACATAAGGAACCTGCAATGGTTCATTCTCAAGTTGTTCTATTTGATGTAGTGAATCTAATGTAGGCAACTTAATTGAGATGGGAATTCTTTACTCTCGTCCATGAACAAGTTTGTACATTGAATTGCTGACTGATATTTTAGGAGTCATTATGTCATCCCAAAGTGCTGAATTTATCATCGATGCAAGTTCTTTTCTTGTCCTTGAGTGTTCTTCTGACGATCCTTAAAATATTTTTGTTAGTAATTTCAACTAACCCATTACCCTATGGGTAATAATTATATGAAGTAATTAAATAAATTCAATGCTTGAAAACCTAATCATTAACCTTTACACTAAGAAACGTTAAGGCATTATATGAAATGATAGTTGTTGGAACACCAAATTTGTAAACTATACCTTTTTAGAATGATAAGATTGAAGTCTCACTAGCTTCTTTCAAATCTATTGCCTTAGTCCAATGTGTAAAGTGATCCGTAGAAGTCAAGATCCACTTGTGTCCTTGTAATGAAGGTTAATTTATCATGCCAATAAATTCAAGACCCCACTATATAAATGGCTAGTTCACTAAAATAGGTTTTACGGGAGTAAAGCTAAATTTTCTTTTCCAACAATGAAACCACACTTCTTACACTTTCTAATCCATTCGAAGCAGTCCTTGAATATGTTGGGCCAATAATAATCAGATTTCATAATTTTTAAGGTTGTAGTATGTGCTAAAAAGTGACCTCCTGCAGTCCTTCATGAAATTTGGATAATAGTTAGTGAATTGTATCATAATCAATACATCACAAAAAATTCCATTTACATGCCTTTTAAACAACACACCATCAATGAAAACATAAGGTACAACTTGTAACCTAAAATATCTTTGGTTGTTCTTGTCCATACCTTCTGGATAAGTATTATGCTGCAAGTAATTAACCAAATTACTCATCCATATTTATTCCCGAACCTCTGGATTGAATTCTTGTCACTTATTTTCGGTTGTACTAAAACTTTTGACTACGTATACGTGATTTTAGCATGTTGTTATGAATTTTAAGATTTTTCAGACTCGTTGTTTTTCCATATCAACAGTTACATGTTCACAAAATCCTTTTCCTCAAAATGTTTTTGTAACACGGATGTCAACATCATACTTCATAACCTTTGCAATCTAGTCTTCTCTCTTCTCATTTAGTTCTTTTTTCAACAGGAATGCTTTAACACTTAGATGAGAGAGTAAAACATGTATCTTGTTATTGGAAAGCATGTACTTGAAGTTATTTAATCCTCTAACTATAGAAATTAATTATTTTCAAGAAAAGTGTACCTTGTCTCGTAGTCATGCAAACTTTGTCCAAAGAGAGAAATTGGCTACATCATTCGTGGCGAAAAGTCATTTTCATCATTAACTCCCTATCCAAGAGTTAGATATGTGAAAAAAAGGGTAAAATAGTTTCATCTCCTCGTGAAAATTGCATACATTGTAAAATCCTTATAAAAATTTGTATTTCCAAACGCAGCAGGAGGGAGCTTTTGAAATAGTTTTTTTGATGGCTTCAAAATCCTTTTCTCCTTCAAGGCAGCCCAAAAGAAATTTTTATATTTTTTTAAAATGGGGCAACCTGGCCGAATGCAAGGCGAATTGGCCCATGGCTCCCAAAAGCAAATGGGACGCTTTGTAAAATGGATGGAACAAATCTTCACCAAACAAATGTTGATTTTTCCAAGAAAATATTATATTTTCATTTTTATGATAAGGCAAGGATAGTTCTTAAATTGCTTATTTTGAATGAGGGATCAAAGAAACATATTCGCTAAACCTTTCCCGTAAATATGTCCCAAGTAGTTTTTGCATTTCTGGATGGAAAATATATAATTTTTCCGGATGCACATTGCATGATATTCCAAAATGTTGAGATTTTTAAGAAAACGTGGCCGGGTTGAAAAGTCTACCTTAAAGTGCATAAGGCATGGTCATCATTCATTCTCTCGCTTTGCAGCACATGATGACCTTTTCCAAGTAATGTATACCCATTTGAAAATATAGATTTCGGGATTTCATCATCTAAGTAAACCAATAAAATGCATTTATTTAATAGGTTGTGAAAATCCATGTCCTTGCATGGTGATCAAGCCCTTATCTTGAAACTGCGTATCATGTATATCAGCCTTGGAAAGTCTAAAAGGCATTCTTTTATAAGCATAAGCATAATGTTGTTCATTTGTATATGTCTTCTTCATGCACATTATGAATCTATCACCTTTCTATGCACTTTGCTATAACCATCCATTACTCTCACAAGGTGTACACCGCTTTAGTGTGAGGCTTTCATTTTATGCATTCTCTCTCTCGGTCCCTTGGAATTTTAGGTTAGAATAGTGTTCTCTAAAGTAGATTTTTTATCTTTCTATCTATTGTAGCAATGGATATTGATCTTTTAATGAAGCTTTATTAAGATCTATAAAATCCACAACATAATAGGATTTCTCCATTCTTTTTCCAAACATGAGAATATGGCTAAAATAGTTTCATCTCCTTAGCTACCCAACTTGAATGTTGTATTTGTTAGAGGAGGAGCTTTTGAAGATGATACTTAATTCTATCATCTGGTCCAAAAGATAACTCTTTTCTCAATCTTTAAAAATATGGCAAATCTTCTAACAAAGTTGATTTTTCCAAGAAAATATTATAGTGTCTTTTTAGGATAACAAGGATAGTTGTTAAATTTCTTCAATTGTGAAAGGATCCTAAACTTTTCTAGAAATAATATGAACTTTTTCCTTGTGGAAAAATATATAGTATGTATTCCAAAATGTCTAAAAGTTGAAAAGTAAAATGCATAATATGATCTCATATCTTGGTATTTCTAGGTAAAAATATGCATCTAGGGATTATTTACATAAGTCAAATAAATGATTTTTTAAGAATAAGCATAAGTTGTTTTGTATATACCTTTCCAATAAATAATTTATTTTCATCATCCACCAAATCTTTTTTATCATAGTTTGATCTTTTACATGAGTTTAAAATCTATAAAATCCTTTAGGATTTCTCTTTATTTTTCCAAACATGAATGATATTAGCTACCCAACTTGAATGTTTAAAAGATGATACTTAATTCTATCATCTTGGATAACTCTTTTCTCATCATGGCTCAATTTAGTTTACTGGTCTTTGACTCAGCCTAACTCACTTGGAAAATTTATAGTTGTTGAGCTAAAATGATAAAATCTCATATCTTGGTATTTCTAGGAAAAAACACTCATAGAAATCTAAATGATTTTTTTAGCAGGTACCTTTCAATTTTTATTTTCATCATCCAAAATTTAGCTTCTTGCATGAGTTGAAAATTTTCATATTTCTTCATCATCTTCCTTTAAAACTTGTCAATTTTCTTGATTTATTGCATTTAGCTCTTGCTATAGAAATTTATAGATTTCTTCATTATCAGGCACTAAAGGTCTGATAATCAACTTTATATGTAGCTATACTTTGTTTTTTTCAATATTTTCTAGAATATACATGCTAGCACCAACTACTACAAGTATGTCTCGCATGTTTTTGTCATCTCTTGGAATAGATTGCATGTTAATAGCATCAAAATATTCCATTAAGTCTAAAACTCTATGTTTGTAAGATTTTAGTAATGAATTTTTACACGCATTAAAGTTTTTCACTCGATTAATCACTAACTCTAAATCACCAAAACCTACAACGTGTTTATACCTCTTTTTCTGGCCCATTGTAAACCATGAATTTATGCTTCATCTTCAGCTATGTTACAAGTACATGAAAATTGAAGACTTAGAGCTGAAAAATACCTTTCGTTTGTAGAGGAAGTGATCTTCAAATCTGCACCTTTTCCTTTCTTGTTCTTGGTTCCATCGAAATGAATATTTCATAGTGCTTCATTTTTTTCTATTTTTTCGATAGTAAGGGATTGGTGCATTTTATTCATGTAAATAATAACTACCAAACAAATATTCATTGCTTCTTTGAAAGGATGATAAGAATGTTCTTTATTTTTTTCTTCCATAAAAATATTAGAAACACCATCTAATGCGAAAAAATGTGTTGTAACGTCAAAATTAGATTGATCTAAAGTTGTATAATTTGTTACAAGTACTTGAAGTATGATGCTCAATATGAAATCTACCCAGATGATCTAAATTTAAATTAACTTTAGTTCCCTACCTTGTAGTAAAGAATAAAAATGACCAATCAAGAAAGATAACCTCTTATCTTTGCTTTGTAAAATCTCTTGATAAACATAAAGCAAAGTAGGGAGTTAAATCGACAACAATAACATCTTGTAAGATAGTAATATTTGGGCAAGCATGTAAAGTTACCTCAAAATTTTGATGATGCCAATTGTGTTACATGTTGTTCCATCTAGCTATAACACACTTTTTCGAGTAGGTTCATATTGCAGAAAAAAATTCTGCAGTTGCTTTTGGCATTATTGTGCTACTGTACCCTTTATCAACCATGGAATTATGAACTAAATGATCTATAATAATAAAATATAAATGAAAGGGTGGTGGTTTCTTGATATGATGAGAATTTAAAAAAATTGATCCATCCACTTAACCTCTTTCATCCGATCTTGCTCCATTGTACCAAGAACCATGTCTACTTTACGAGCTCTTTTTATTGTAGACAAATGTTCTATGAGAGATAAACGACTAGAATGGTCTTGAAATTTCTTAAGTAATTTATCTCCTAACTCATCTAAAGTTCTTATATCTTTATTTCTAAGGTTCTATACCATTGAAAAGCTTGTCTTTTAAATGATGCAACTAAAACTCTTAAGGCTACATCTTCATGAGTAATAGTATGGAAATCACAAAGGGTTGTAACATATTTAATGTGTCTATAGGGGTAATCTGATTTTAACCATTGAATGAAGGTAAAAATTTTAGTGCAACAATAGGTATATCAACGTAAACTTGAATTACTAAAGTTTCCATTAGTAAAAGTCATAAATTTCTAGGTGGTTCTATAGCCATTGGAATAAATGGGATTTGAACAACAAGATTAATATGTGGTGAAGCAAAATTAGGAGGAGGGTTGCCTAAGCCAGACCTATTATAAGGTAAGGTATTACCAACTCTTCTTATTCTTGCAGAATTCAATGGTAAAGAAATAAATTCACCAGGAATTCCTCTTACTAATGATCTTGTAGTCACTTTAGGCATCGAACATGTTGCAAAACTAGTCTGAAATAAGCCTTACAGAGTCACCAAATAAATATTTTGATCTTTAGAATAAATTGTTGTAGATTACTATGAATCTATTGTAAAATACTATAATCTATTATAATCCACTATAGATTTGATCTATAGTCCCACCGAGCATGCCAAAAACTGTTATCTCTCGAAAGTGTGCACTGGTTAAGAGATGAAAGTAGGGGTTCTAATATTTATTTGATCTCTCACTTTCATAGATATAAAAGAAACACATTAGGTTTGTGGGTATACTTGATTATTGATGTGAGTCTCGATATCAAGGCCGGTTCCTTATTAATGTATCCTAAACTAATTTATTGGGTTTTTAGGGTAAAAAGATGATCATGAATCGAAATTTTGAAGGGGTGATACACCAAACTTATTGAGGTATTTAACTAGTATATGGACAATAAAATTGAGAATGAATTTTGTATACACAAACTAATGGTTTTCAGTAGAATATTAAGGAAAAACACTTTATGTATTGAGGGATAAATCAAAAAAATGGGACAAGATAAACATGCACATTAAGATTATGCAAAAATACCCTATTGAAGCAAGGTAAGATTATTAATCAAGGAATTGACATTCAAAACAATTAATGAAAGAGATACACACCACTATGTTGGTCATCAAAAAGGACTTTGTTGAGAACAACAGTCAGGGGACAATAAGTCCCTCCTCTTTAATGGGAGAGGTTCCCTTATTCAAGAGAAAAAATTATTTACATATGTACAATGCATAGTTTAAATGTGAAACTTGGATATCATGAAAGCATTTTAAAATAAAATAGATCATCAATACAAAAGTATAGAGGAATGAAGGAGTGGAAATGAGCAAAAAGGCATTTTCCAGAACTATAGATAACAAAGTAATTCCTTATGCATGCCCGAATAAAATTGTTTGGAATAAAACCATTTGCATTTGAATCAATAAGACATTATTGCAAAGACACAAAGTTCCAGAAATAACATCCACAAGAATACAAAGCTTCTTGACATAATATAGACAAATGATTCAACAGTATTCAATGGATAGCAATGAATAATAGGATCAGATGAACAAAGAAAGAAAGTTCTTTTGTATTGATTGCTTTGCTACTCTTTACACTTTCAAAAATAAGCCAAGTTCCAACCCCTAAAAATGATGGAGAGAGACCATTATATAATTTTACAAATCAGTTACACTTGGTAACTACTTATTTTTAACTAAAATGTTTACTTAAGGGATGCTTAACACAAAACCCCAACTAATTTACGATAAAACCAAATTAGATAAAGAATAAAGAGAGAGGGAAGGAGAGGAAGACAAGTGCTCATGACTAGGAAGGGCCCACTTACTTGAGGATTCACTATCTAAACTTTTTTAGAGCCTCTACTATGTTTCTGCCACATGGAATAGATGTGTTGGCAGTAGCCTTGGTCCAAGACCCCAGACATTTCTCCATCTCCTTATCAAACTTGGTGTGCGTATGGTATTCCTTATTCTCTTCTTCAATGGCAGATTGGAGAGAGAAAATTTCCTTTATCTTATCTTTAGTGATGGAGTCCTCTTTGAACAAATTTTCTTTGACAAAAGCCCTGAATTGAGCTTTAATTTCCTGCAGGGAGAAGGGTACACCTGAGGTCTCATCATGGAGGTGGCAGTGAATATCCTTGAAAGTAGATATTACCAAAGTCTTAAAAGCTTCTCCCTTCTACCAGCTATTCCTTAGTTCTCCCAAAGCCTCCTCCAACACTTTGATTTTCCATTCTATCTTTGAATACCCATGACTGTGACAAATTATCCTTCACATTATCAAAGACCTTACTTTCCATCAAAATATTTTCATCAGTCTACCCCATGAGGTGAAGGTCTACTATGCAGCTGCTCCAAAGTTTGAGCTCTTTATCCATGTTTCCAATTGTGGAGGAGAGCTTATATTACAGATTATTTACCTTCTCATTGAGCTTGAAGGCTTCACCAATGAAATTCAACCCTACAATAAGCATGTCATCCACCATGGCCTCCATAGCCCTCCCATAGATGGAGTACCTGTGTATATCCTTGATTCTCTGAACTTCATCTTTGTTGAGAATCACAGGTGGTGGAAGGGCAGTCAGTGGGGTAGGGTCTAGAACTTTATCTTTAGATAGTAGTGACTTGATGAAATTACAAAGCACTTGAGCCTACTCCTCCAGCTACTCTATAGTCCTGCTACCCTTTTCTACCCTTCAAATGACCCCGTGACTTTTTATTGAAGGTTGTGTATTTCACCTTCAGGAGTAGACTCTCCCATTGAGATTCTTGAAAGCTCAAGATCAGAGGCCTATGCAAATCCTATTATGGCTTATCAACTTTGGGCTTGGCTATCTCAAGGAATTGTTGACCTTGGGCATCAGTCACTATCCTTGAAGTGGTTCTAGCTTTCTTGGCAGGAGCAAAAGGAGTAGTACCCAACAAGGCTGCCACAACATCAAAGTTGGGTCCTGAGATCTCGAGAAGAATACTTCCTCTTCCTACTATCAACAAATGGTTGTACCCATGCAAAAATGGAATAAGAGGAAGAGGGAGTAGAAAGAGAACCAAGAGTGAGAGAACTCATGGCACAGAGAGTGTTTACTACTATGGCCTCCAATAGGGATGTGAGTGGAGTAGACGAGGCATCTTGGATAGAAGAATCCACATTGCTTGGAGGCTCGGTGCTATGAATTTCCTACTCCTTATCCATTGTGGTTTTAGAAGCATCTACAAGATTTGGCATTTCACTATCTTCACTCTCACTGAGAACAATGATGTTCTCTAGCCCAGAAGGTAGTTCTGAATGCTTTGGTAGAGGATATTCTTCAATGGGCTCCTTTTTGACTTCCTTCACCTTCTTTTGATAGACCTGAGTGGAGGAGGAAGGAGTGGAGGATGCAGGGCCTTTACTTGATGAGGTAGGAGGAGTCTATACAGGTACCTCTAAACTGGGTGTTTGTTCCTCCTTCCTTGGTGTCGAGGTGTCTTTGGAAGAGGATTCTCCTACATTCTTCCTTAGCTCACGAACCTTTCTATCAACCCAGAATTTGGTCCTTACCAAGACAGGGGTGAGGATCTTAGCCAAATCATCTTTCTCCCTCTTAAACCAGTCCAGATCCTCTAAGGGAGTGTGTTTGATCATAGTTTCATACTCATATGACAATAGGTCTGTGTTGTCATCCTGAAGGCCTTCAAGAATTTGGTACAAGTTAAGCTCTTGAATTAAATGAAGGGGAAACCTACCATAATGCCTCCTTCTGGCATTCAAAATCATTTGTGCAGTCAGCCCAATAATCTTCAGTGTCTACCCTATGATGATAGTTGATTCTGATGTTCAACTCAATGAATTTCTTCAAGTTGAAATAGGTTCTAGGCCTAAAGAAGTGGACAATGATGGGAGCAAGGGCCCTCTCTATGTTCTAGGCATCCAGAGTAGTTTTGCATGTATAGTTTCCCAAAGATATGGGAAAGTGTAACCCAGTGATCTTCTTATCCCTACAGGTTTTGTGCAATTTGTCTAATTTTCTGCATACTTCAATCAGGGCCATCTTATCATTACAAAATATGGGGAGCTTAAGAGGAGTGCTCTCATAACTGTAAGCCTGATGTAAGAGAACCTTTTGAATTGAATGAAGTAGGCTCCGTACTTCACTATCAGGCTCATGGCTTCATCTGAAAACCTCCTTGTAGTGTCACTCTCTAGAATCCTTACAATGTACATGGTGAAGGCATCATTCACCCTCCTAAAATTGTGATTGCTAGTGTCTAGGGTGAACTGAGGGCAGTAAGCATATATAGGATCACCCTTCTGAGCATCAATGTATGTAAAGCCAAACCACTATCTGGATGCTGCTAGGGTATACATCAAGTAGGAAGTCATGTAGAACTTTTTAGTTTGTTGTACATGGGATAGCTGCTCTGTCAAATTCATGTAGATAATCTCTACCCAGTTGATGTTCTGGGTACCTTCACACACTATGTTGATAAGTGGGCACATCCAGAAGTGGAACTTGTTAGTAGAAGGAAAACATATAACCTGGCCTAATAGGATTATGAAATCTGATAGCTCTTCATTGAAGTTAGACCTAAACAGAGCTTTGGATAGTCGGGATGCCCCTTTCTTAGGGTTCTTTAGCCAAGACTTTATAATTCTGGCTTTGTATTTCTCACTGTCCTAATAAAAAGAGCTTGTGCTTGATTTTGGGATATTACCATAGAATTTTCCATCTTCGGTATTCTTAGGGCATGTGGCAATGGTAGTGGCATCAAGCTTGGCAATGATCTCCCTGTGCATGTTGCTCAGTTCACTCATATCATGATTGAAATGAGATCCACAAGAAAGTACAAGTGTCGGCACCGTACACTCGATTTTGGGAAACCAGATAGAAAATGTCAGGCCACTATCATTTATCATTTGTGATATTGAAGAGGGGTTTGGGTCTATCAATCTAGTCCAGAAATCTCAAAATTCCAAGTGACGAACTTCACTATCCCCGATATTGCGAACGAAAGACTCGAGTGGAGAAACCTACTCCTGACCTTGAAATTTAATCTTCATGTTGATAGTACTTAGAAAAACAAATTCACAGACTTGAATCCGCAATGAAATTGTAGGGGGAATGGGGACACGAGAAAAATGGTTTCAATCACAAGGGTATGAGTAAATGGTAATGAGAAAGCAGTGTGCAAAAATGCGTAGAGGGGCAGTCTATTAAATAGCCGTTTAGGAGAGAGAAGGTTATAAATGTGCATTAAATTCATATCCACCAACTCAAAAAGCAAGCATTAGGAAGAGTAGGAAAAATTAGCCTGGATGGCCTTTGGTACATTTGGGACACGCGGGATGTGAAAGTTGACTCGGCCGATGCAGGTAATGCGGGTGATGTGGGTGATGCAGGGAAAGAGTGCACAAATGCTTTAGGGACATGAGGGAAAAAAGTACACAAAGTGCATGATGCAGCCGATGTGGGTGATCGGGAAATAGGTAGCCCAAGTGAACTTGGGAAAATTCAAACAAAAATTTATGATGGGCCCACAAGTTAATAGATTTTGGAGAAAGTAGCCGATCGGTGAACAGAGAGCCCTAATGAACTTGGGACATACGGGACAAAAATTTCCGACAGACCACAAATCACAAAAATGACTTAGAAAACATAGAATTTTCCAAACTTCTCAACTTTTCTCTTTACCAGAACATCAGAAAAAGGTGTCAAACTCAAAATTTTAAATTTTTGACTTTCAAAAGAGGGGAAATTTTGAGAGGAAAATAGTTGGCTCCTTCTGAGGATGACTTGGCTAGATTCAAAGAATGAGACAAGGTAAGTGTTGATGCAAAATCACAAGCACCCACTGGGCGCACATCGGCTTCTAGGTTAATGTTCGGAGCATCCAGTGTGATTGCACAACATGGAAACCTCTCTCAAGCGTGGGACTTGTAAAACCGAGAGAGGAATCTCCCGAGAGAAGGCAGTTCTGCTCCTAAACTACTCCGCCACAAGCTATTCCAGGTGTAGGCGAGCTAATCTAATCCTAATCTAACCATGCCAAGGAGACAGAGAGAGAGAGAGAAGGAAAGAATCAACAAAAGCCTACACTAAAACGGTGATACACCAGAGAAGGAGGATGTTGAACATCTATCAAAACTGCCATGGGACAAAGAGAGGTGAGCAATGGGAAGGATGGACAGATGCATCACAGGCCCAAGGATAGATTTCACACAGAAAATGTCCCAAAACTCCATGAACACAACTCCAAACCTGCAATGAACATTTAGACATGCACAAATACCTGCAAATGAAGAGAGGCAAGGAGAGAACAAGCAAAAACGAGAGAGGATGGACAGATGCATCACAGAACACGTTTTGTTGCTCCAGAAGTTTGCACAGAACATCATTCCATTAGTAAAAGGCAAAAACGCCATTACAGAGCAAGGGAGGAGGCTCGAACTCCATTTTCAACCCTAGAGAAGAAAAGAAGGGAGGGCCGAGCCGAAAAAAATGAACAACTTATTTTTTTCCAAATGAGCCAAATCCGGCTTTTACATTGCATGGGTCGAACCCAGGGGACAGAAACGTAGGAAAACGTGCAAGCCCATTCCTCATTGACTGCAGATGCATTAACTCAGCATGGAGGAATCTTACCAACCCATACCCTGTCACTTTGAGCGATTTTGGAGGAGAATGCGACCCATTTGTATTAATTTGGCCGCTAAAATGTCACTTCTGGCCGTGCAGAAGAAGAATGCGACCCATTAGCATAAAAACGGGTTGTTGAAAGGTCGCTTCTGGCCATTACCACACGTCAGAGCCGTTTCTCGATTTTCTCTCTTCAGACTACACCAAAACTTGAGATTGATCCCAGAATCATGTAGAGCATCTCAACAGCTTTCCGTTGATATAAAGAACGTGGAAATCCGAGCTCTAGATCAAAAGATATGGCGATCTGAAGATTTAGGGCACGGAGCAGACCAAAACGGATTTTGGAATTTTTCCCGTGCTCTGCCACTTGGATGACACGTGACATGTTCTGATTGGTCGCGTGATTCTCTCTCCTCTACCTTTCGGCGGGCTGTCTTTTGAATTTTCCTTGTGGGCCCTAGGCTGGACACGTGGCACTATCCCATTGGTTCGGATCGGTGCTCGAAAACTCGCCCATTGAATTTTTGACTTTTCTCTTGTGAGGACACGTGGCAGCTTCTGATTGGTCCTCGGCTGATTCGGCTCCTTCGCGTACTTCGCCTCCATTTGTCCCGGATGTCCCATTTGATTTTGGGCCCTTTGTGCTCATTTCGGCCGGTTCGGGCATTTCGCGTCCATTTGTCCCAGACGTCCCATTTGATTTTGGACCCTCTGGACTCATTTCGGCCGGTTCGGCCAGTTCGGGCATTTTTGGCCCGCTTGTCCCACTTTGCTTCGGACTGACTTGACTCTTTTCGGCCGGTTCGCGCCTTTTTGGCCCGATTGTCCCACAGGCGTCTCTCTCAGCAGTTAGCCAATTTTTTCCTCTCGGTCGAACCGGCATTTCGCGTCCACCGCGTACTTTTGTCCCAGATGTCCCTGTTGCTTTGCGGGCTGTTTGTGCTTACTTGGCCGAGAGCTGGCCGGCTTCGGGCCTTTTTGTCCCAAATGTCCCGATGCCCCTAGGGCTAGGACTTAGTCATTTTTATGATTTTTTCCTGGATCAACCTACTTGCCTTCTGAACCTTTTTCACATTTTCTCGAGCTTGCTCTTTTCCTCTCGTGACAGGGGGACTTAGAAAATAT